>CM042842.1:58747838-58966407 GCA_023653725.1 Bungarus multicinctus | reverse complement strand
TGGGGGGGACGCTGCCCAAAAACGGTGGATGGGCAAAAAAAAAACAACAATTCATAAGTTCGTCTTTTCAAGTGAGGCTGTCCTGCAAGTTATGTTAGGGAAAGGAACAAAATTCCGTTTCCCGATTCAAGCTCAGGAAGAAAAAACCCATCAAAAATGGGACCACAAGAAAACGAAACGGGCTCAGTTATTTTTGGTCTCCAGGGAAAAACTGTCAGGTGGACAGGAGCAATGTTTTATGGGTTGGGGCTGGAACACAAAAAAATGGGTGGGATGAATTGAAGGGGGATGGGGATCTTTATAGGGGGTTTTTTCGGGGGCTTCGGTGTTTGAGGATGGTCCAAGGGAAGTACGGGGGCTTGTGGTTCTTTTGCTATTTTTAATTGGTGATGTGGTTTAAATCCTAGTATTGACCTGTCCTTAGACCTGTTGGTTGGTGGGGAATAATGTAAGAATTTTAATCCCCATCCAAACTCCCAAAAAAGAACCTGACGTTTTGTTTTTTTATGTACAAGATTGATACAAAAATTTCTCCATTTCCAAAACAAAGACAAGGGGCAGCTTTGCTTTAGGGGCGTTTTTCCTATGCCGGAAAGGACGAGATGGCCTTTCTTGTGCCTTTCCGAACATTGGGTTTTTCTCCATTTTTCCTTTGGGGAAAATTATAAATATTCTGGGCTCTTTTAAAATGTTGGACAAATAAAAAAAGAATATTTTAAAATTGGGCGACAAGGGGCCTTCCGACAAGTCACTGAAAAATGACTGGTTTTAAAGTTGGGGAACTACCTGTATCCCAGCAAAGACTAGTAAAAGGGCCGCATTCGGAGGGAGATGTCTCTAAAAATGAAATATGTATTTCGGTTTTTACAATTGGCCAAAAAAAGATCTGACATAACACTAAGGGGGGGGGGAACCCATGCGGCTGGTTCTCTATCACAGTCTGGGGACCAGGTGAAAGTCACAGCAGGCAGCACAGGGAGAAAAAATGATGCAAGGGCATCACCTTGTGCCTAGGATAAATGCAAGGAGGGAAAGTCCCAAAGGAGAGCAACAAGTAGAGCAAGTCCACAATGCTATCCTGTGGATTATGTGCAACGTGGGATCACTCTTTTCACCTACAAATTTCAGACAAAAGGATAGAGGGGAGAGAGAGAGAAAGAGAAAGAGAAGAGAGAGAGGCTTGTTTTCCAGGCTTCCAGCCTACAGCGGGGCATCGGAGATCTTTCTGTCCGTTGTTAATGTTGGTAGAGAAGGGCGGCGAAGGGAAGGAGAACTTCTTTTTCCAACTCTAATCCGGCTTTTCTGCGCCAGATTCCCGATCCCTTTTCTTTTTTGATTAGGGAAAAAGTCACGCGAAGTTTCTCTACTCTCACCCCACCCACCCCGAGAAGTCTCTTCCAAAACCGCGGCGCATCTTCGGGCATAAAAGTTTTCTTTCGCATATCGTCCCGAGAGGGAAGAGGAGGAAGAGGAGAAGAAGAAGCACTCGGTCTCTTTCCTCTTAAAAAGAAAATGAAAATTCTTCAGGAAAAAAAAAAAAGAAGTAAAAAATAAATAAATAAATAAAAAGAGCCGGGGGTGGGGCGGTGGAAAGAGCCCAGCTCAGTCACGTGACGAAAGGGGGTTGGTGGTACGGAGCTGGCTCCCAGCCAGTGGCAGAAGCTGATGGGGAGGAACAAGCGGAGCATGAAAAAAAAAAAGGAAAAAAAAAAAAAAGAAAGCCTACATGACTAACGGATCGCGGAACGGTGCGAGTCCTCATGTGCTGGGATCTCCCGGAATGTAAGAGGAGGCAGTCCCGGGCGGCTCTTTCAGTCTCCTGCCTCCGAGAGTTGGATCTCTTGACTCCCAAAGCAGATCTCTGCTGCTTTTGGAAGGGGAGGAGGGTTAAGGAAGGATAGAACATGGCCTGCATTTTGAAGGTAAAAAAAAAATAAAAATCTCTATCTGTTGCTTGGATTGTTCAAAAAGAAAGGAATTGGTTGAGAAAAATAATGATAGTGATAATAATAACAGCGCAAACGAGTCCCGTTTCGCTTCTCCGAGCCAAGGAAATCGGGATGACCACCCCCCCACCCCGGCTGCATTTTAATCGCAAAAATATCTTGGATTTTTTTTTTCTGGGGGGGGGCTCTTCTCTCCGACTCCCCGCTGCAAAACATGCCAAGAGGTTCTCAGTCGCGCCGCCGATCCTCTCCTTTACCCCGCGGTTCTTCTTCGCTTCCTCGTCACCGTCGCTATTGCCATCTCTCAAGCTGTAGCGGGGATGGGAAAGGAAGAAGGGGTGGGGGCGGGGGGTAGAAAAGCAGCGCGGAATGCGGCAGGCAGAGGAGGCAAAGGACGGGAGAGGGAAAAACTCCTTCCAAGCATAACCTTACTCCGGCCGGGCGCCTTGAGGAGCCGCGGCGGGGGAGAGGATTCCGTCCTTTCTCCTCTTTTTGGGAATCTCTGGCGCGAATCTCGCGCTGTTTTCAGATGTACAAGTTTGCTCCAGAAGCGCGCACACAACGCACATTTCTCTTTCTCTCCCCCCCCTTCCCCTCCCCCCCGTCTCGATGTCAGCAGAAACCTATAAACGTGTCTCTTACTCGTCGGAGGAGGCTGGCAACCTTTGGTTTCTAAATATCCTTCTCCCTCCAGAAGGAGAGAAACGAAGATAATCAAATCTTTTCCGCTTCACTATCATCCCTTTGTTTTCGCCGTCTCTCTCTCTCTCTCTCTATATATATATATATACATACACACACACACACACAATATGTATATTTAGGTCAGGAGTAGGTTGGTACCTCAGAAAGGTTGAATCGGGTAGAAGGAAACTGAGGAGCAAGAGAGGAGGGAAACATTTATTTTTTAAATAAAATTAAGAAATAATACAAATAAAATCAGCATTAGATGTGTTCCATCTCTCCTTACAGATCACATGTTTAAAAATATACCCATTAGGGTTAAAAGGATTTGAGTCCTGTATTTTGGGGCCTTTTCTTTCCTGCCTTTGTGTTACTCCCAATAGTTTTCGCCCAGCACACTGAGCTGAGGTGAACCTACAAGTAGATTTCTTGATCAGTCTCTCGAACTTCTTATGCAAACCTTTGGATTTTCCGTTGGGGAGAATTGTTGGTTGAAATAAATTTAGGTTGAATAAATATAGGTTGAAGTTCAAAAAGTCTTCTTCCAGAAATGGAACTATTTCATTATCATAAAAGTTTTGTTGGCCACTAGATTCATATGATGAATGCAGTATCTTATTTTCACAGGCCATCAGGGAGTTTGGAGAGGCCCACTTTATTGCAGTCTTGCTTAGCAAATGCAAACTAATCTGCAACAAAACATCTGGTGCTTTTAGTGACTCCAGTTCTATTTCTAGTTCCCTGTGTTTGCTAGTTACTTTGGTGGGTTGCAAGAGAGGTTGTATTAGAATAATCGTCAATTCATTTTCTTACAGATTTTTGGGGGATTACATTTTGGGATTCTCCTTCAGCCCTCTTTTGGTGGGTGGTAACAAATTGGCTGTAAATGACTGTTGTTTGGAGTTGTCCAAAACACTGCTTTGTTTATGGGGGGATACACCACTTAGCTACTACAAGATCTGGGTTGCAAAAACTGCGAGACCACTAGATGGCAGCAAAGATTTGAGAGTTTTATTTACAGTATTGCTTTGTAGCCCTCTAGTGGGCTTCCTGATTCTGATCACCCTAGTTTAGCTGGAATTCCTCAGTCCCATTAAATTTAGTGATTAAACTTGGGTTTTCCACCTTTAGACATAACCTCTTCATTGAAGGAGCACCAATAATATACTTCAATAGCTTAAAATCCACTGCTTGCACTTTTCTCTGCTCTAAGCCTACTTGGACAAGACACCATTGTAACAAATATTTGGCAAACTGTATTTTTAAGACTCTACTTTAGGAGGGGCATCCAAGGTTCACAAAAAGGTCCTCACCCGAATAGTTCAGCATTTGAAATGATCAGATAAATCAGTACATTTCATTCGAGGCAATAAAATTAACCATACTAATAATACCTATGTAATAATCTACACAATCTCAAATGTATTAGTCTTAATTTAAGATCAGGCTATTATTTCAGCATTCCCAGACACTTATGTTTATTAAGCTTATTAAAATTTAAGTGGACACATAAGAAAACCATACACTACAATAAGAAGAATTTTTTGTTTTATTCTTTTAACCTCCACCTCTCTCTAGGGTAGAGTTCAGATTCCATGCTTACATCATTTATGCTTGGATGTGTTTAATATTACCTAGAGATGATAGGTATGATGAGTATTTCCAGAGTCAATACTTTGAGAACTTTTAAACTTAGTAAAAATTAGACACAAGTATATTTGGGGGAGGGTTTACTGATTAGGTGGTTTGTGTTAACAGAAATGGCTAGTTTTGTGTGATTCTGGAAAAAGTAAAAAGTTAAGATTCGATGTCTGTCTGTGGAGCTTCTCCATCATCTAACCCCTGCAAGACAAATCTGAGAAATAACTAATTGTATGTAGTCCTTGACTTACAACCATTGAAGAAAGCTAGATTTGCTTAATGACCCTGTGATTTTCTTAACAACTGCAGCAAAAAAGTCATAAAATTGGGCACAATCATCTGATGACTCAATTAATGCTTAGCAATGAAAATTCAAGTCTCATTTGTGGTTATAAGTTGAGGCCTACCTGTACTTTGCAGACACTGTATTCAATCTCTATGGTTAATGATTGGCTTATTTTTAATTTCTGTCACACTTTTCTACTCAATTTAAGTATTCAAGGTAACTAAAAATTAATACAGTAGACAACAGTTTCAGAACATAAAACAAAGCCAAGACAAACATCAATGACAATTTTCCGCAAAATAAATTAAACACCACTTGCCATTTAATTAAACAGTACTGACACATGCTGTTGTGGGTTTTTTTCCTGATTTTTTTTTTTAATGTCTGCCTCCGGATCTCTGAATTGTGTCCAGTGAGTTGACAAGTGTGGAAGGAATAATTTTTGGCAACTTTCATCACTGCACACAATTCTCCTTTAAACTATTACCGCAGTAAAATATTTGGCACAATCCTTGATCTTGAATTTGTGAGTAGCCAATCAAAACTGCACCATGACTTTATAATTTCATGTGAATGCTGGTTCTTAATATGTACATAATTCAGGATGATGATAGCATGTATATTGTTTACAGGACTTCATTCCTGTAAATTCAGAAGTCAAATCCCTCTAATGGCCAATTCCAGTGTTATGTTTCTTAACTTGCATTTTATAAATATTTATTGGGAAATGTTTGCAAAGGTCACTGTATAACAGCATTTGCTTGTTCATTGTCGTTGGTGATGGAGTTGCTTGCTACAAAGCCTTGCCAAATCAGTTTACACTCCTTTAATCGAAGGCACACATTACAAATATTGGTGCCTGATTTGAATTATTTTTCAGACAGTAGTTACATGCCTCCCTTTCATTTGACCTCTCATTATAAATGTATACATACCGGTATATATCACCAGTGTGTTAACTTCATTGTTTTAAATGCAAGAAAAGAATGTAATGGCAAAATTGACACTTTGCATGATGACAGACTGCATAAGTACAAAGAGGTTAGACAAAATCTTGAGTCTCCCTTTTGTACTGTATTATTTTCCCCATGGTTAATGTGAAGATGGTATAAATAGAAATAAATGAATATAGATTTTTCCTGTTGCATCCAGTTTGGGGAACTAGTTCTTATGGCTCTTGAAAATAGAGAAAAAGAACTGTATTACCTTCTGAATCTTCTTGTATGAATACTTATCTGTAACTATTGCTTGAGTATTTAGAGAAGTGAAAAGATAGCAAACAATGATCTTTTCTCATTATCAATCAAAATACCCTTGGGAAATAGATAGTTCTTCATTCTGAGATAGACTCATCACTACTTGGCATAAACAAATACTTCTTAACCACAGATGCTCTCATTCTTGGTATGAAAAAATAAAACATTCCAAATGCAAGATAAGATAGACTTATCCTGGCCAATCTCCAGTGAGATAAGCCTGTAGCTCACGCCATGGAATGGAACATCTATCCTAACTGGTAGGGTGTTTCATTTTTCTGGAGGTCTCTGACTGGCAGAAGAGGAATATAAAGTCTTTCTTTCCCTATTTTCTTTGACTGCTGTCTCACATTATGTTATTGTGTCATTTTTTTCATACTGCCTTGGAATAAAGCCATCTCAAATCAAAAAGAACTTTTGACCCAACTATGCTGAGATGAGGACAGAGTAATACACTCACATTCTGGCTTATTAAACAAGAGACGCATTCCAAATTTCAAATGTGGGGACTGTGTGCCTAAAAAGCTATTGCAAAATAAGGATATGAAAGTGTGGTGGGATTTCAGAATTCAAACTTATTACATGGTTGGAAATTCAAACTGATAAGCACTTAGAACAGAATGCAGCATTAACTATGGTAGAAAGTAAAGAGTCAGCAAGCTAGAAAATTCCCAGTTTGGTTATGCCGATTTAACGCAAAAGAAGTTACTTGCAGAAATGTCCACAGGCTATGATGCCTTCATCAAAAGGATGAAAATTGCGTTGTACTTACAACTTTGCCCATTTTCAATGTATGTACATCATCATAATATACAGGTGCAAAATGGGGGATGGGTTGTATGGTAATAAAGTAGTGGTGTTTTTTTTTTTTTAAATGTGTGTCCCATTAGCCATTCCGTTGTCAAATCTGAAACTGGTATGTGATGAGAGAGGAGGAAATGACGGTAGACTATTTTGTATACCATAGTTTATTCTGGTGGTTTCCTAACTATGGATCTTTTTAAAGTTGAATGTATTTTTTCATGATCAGTTTATAAAGTACAATGCAAGTTCATGTTAACTTCTTGTTTCCATAGTATTCTATTGGTAGAAAGGTTTGCTGTGTATTCTGCTGCCTCTTCAAAATCATCAGGCTAACAATTAGAGTCTGCATAGGACACAAATAATTGTGGCAATTTGAGTTAAGCATGCCTTCCAAATGCTTACAAATCCCTAGGAAATATAAAGGCAGATACCTTGCCACAGCTTTGGAGAGGTATAGTACATGGTTGATAAATGAGATTCTGTTTGATAAGGGATAAGTAACCTAGTACACGTAGTCCTTAACTTACGATCACAACTGAGCCCAACATTTGTTGTTAAGTGAGAATTTGTTAAGTGAATTTACTCCATTTTATGACTTATGAGTTCTTAAATTAGTAACATGGTTGTTAAGTGACTCTGGTTTTTCCATTGACTTTTGCTTGTCAGAAGGTCACAAAAAGGGACACTGCAACCGTCATAAATGTGAATCAGTTGTTACGCATCTGAATGTAAATCACCTGGCCATGCAGATGTTACAATGGTCATTAGTATGAAAAAGGGTCATAAGTCACTTTTTTCAGTGCCTTTTGAGTGTAACTTTTGAACTGTCACTAAATGAACTGTTGTAAGTTGAGGATTATCTGTACTCTCCAGGTACAGGGGCTCTTCCTTAATCCTTAATAAGGATTCTTCCGTAGTCCTTTGCCAGTGGTAATTCTGTCCGGAGTTGATGTTAGGTGGTGGATATGAAGATATAGTATCACTTCTTCAATTGGTCATGTACAATTTGCGCAGCCTGTTTATAAGTATCAACTTATAGCAGAGTGTATGAAGTTGCCTTTACAATCAGGTAATGCTACAGTTGTGGCACTTAATATTCCTTGCTACTTTTTAAACATAAATTGTCTTGATCTGATTGTATATATTTTGCTTTCGCAAAGAATATATCTAAAGAGAATAATAGCCTTTTTAGTGGAATATGATTCAGCTTATCATTTTGTTTTTAAATAAGCCCTGGTGCTTCCAGTCTTGGAGCCTGGTCAGAATAAGGAAAGAAAGAAAGGTTGACTAAACACTTGTATGGTGTGAATTGTTCTAAAAATGAATAAGTCAAAACAAAATTAATCCATCCACGATACTATCATAAAGAAACCCAGCTGGCATGGTATCATCTAAATATGAGGGCATTTTTCGTAGACTGTGGCCTTTCTTTTCCAATATTAGCATTGCCTGTTTTCTTCCTGAGATATCAGCCTTTCATAACTACAACATGCAAGTTATTATGTGAAATTAGATTTTTGATTTTAAATTTCTACACATGCATGAAACTTAAATTAAGAATCCAGAATAGCCCCCCCAGATGTGTGTTGCAGAATTTGGACAACTGTGAGATGGCAGCAAAAAGTGAAAGACTATGAATCTCTCTGCATCATTTTCTGGTCCATTTGTAGTCCATATCTGGGAACCGTAATCTAGAAATATATTTCTATTATGTGCTCACTAGTATTTCTTTTTAATTAGCTGATTAAAACAAGTAATTTCTAATTAATTAATACTTTTAATTAATTAATCCTTTGCATTTGAACATTGACGCTTGTGGATTTAATCCAAATAAAGAATAATTGTTTTATAACAAGATAGCTGTTTTATTTGCAAGTGTTGTAAGAATGGTATAGCATTTTGCGGCTCCTAAAAACTAGAGCATAACTTTTCAAGACTACATCTGATTGCTACATATACTATATCTGAGTATAATTTATAAAGTAAGCTTTATCCAGCTAGAGCAGTTCAGAGGATCTATATGTAGCCAGAGCAAGGAATTCATTAGTGGGTTGAAGTAGGACTGGATAGACCTACCCAGGTCCAGCTTCAACCATGGAAGTTCACACTGTGTGACTGAGTCATTCTCTCTCTCAGGTCCAGGGTTATTATTACAAGCAGTTCTCAACTTACAATACTTAATATAGTGACCGTTCCAAATTATAACAGCATTGAAAAATCTGACTTATGACCATTTTTCACACTTACAACCGTTGGTCACGTGTTCAAAATCCAGACTCTTGGCTCATATTTATGACGGCTGCAGTATCCTGGGGTCCTGTACCACTTTTTGTGACCTTCTGATGGGCAAAGTCAATGGGGAAGCCAGATTCCCTTAACCAACAGTGTCGCCAACTTAACAACTGCAGTGATTTACTTAACAACTCGGGCAAAAAAGATCATAAAAATTTCACTTAAGAAATGTCTCACTTAACAACAGAAATTTTGAGCTCAATTAGGGTTATAAGTTGTGCACTACCGGTATAGGAGAAAATATTCTGTAACCAGCATTACTACAAGAAAGATTGCTTAATTGTTCTCTTTTCCGTCTACCATTTCCTTTGTAATTACAAAGATTTTTAAAATACATTTTTGAGTAAAAGCTGAGTTTATTTTTTTTATATTTTTCCTAAATCTTGGAGAATCTTATGCAACCTAATACCTCTAGTTGCATACTAGTTCTCTGAAGGATAATATTAAGATAGGAACCTGTTATGGGTTGAATATCAGCCATATTTCCTCTCTCCTGCCCTTATTTCTTTTTCTCTAGATTTTAACTTTTTTTTTTGCCTACCGAAGAGTTTTGGACTCTTGAAAGCTTGCAAATGTAAAAAGTGTAGACCTTCAGCTGACCTAATAAAACTATTATCTTAATATGAATTCTGGAGCATAAAATTGAATGTCAAAGAATTTAGCAGCAAGCAGCAGAATTTTCACAACTCCATTTTTAAAAAGCAGAGAGAACAAAACATTTTTATGAGGCAGGTACATACTGAGGATATTTCCCAGATTCATGCAGGAAACCAAACAGCTTGCAATGAAAATTACTTGATTTTTATATAAATCAGCAGTGACATTAATTGTCACTAAGGGTCCTACTTTAAGAGGCGCATATAAAACAAATAATGTACCACTGCCAACCATATCACTCAATTAAATCTGGCTGCAAGGACTATGTTTTTCAAGCTGATCCATCTGGATTCTTCTCAGTTCTGATGAAGGATGAGCGATCAAAGCTGAAATGTCTTCTCTCTCTCTCTCTCTCTCTCTCTCATACATACACACACACACACACACACAGACATATCAACATCGGGGTAATAGATTTTATTCTTGTTCTATAATAATGAAAGGAGGTGGCAAAACTGTTAAAAGTTTCCAATTGTGATAGCTTTTGTAGCAATCCCCCTCAACAAAAGAAAACAAAAACTAGAAGAAAACAAAACGCAAAGCAAAACTTTATCATACAATTTTATGGATTATAGTCAACTTCATCAGTTGCCTTAACATAGTTTTGAGAGAGAAATAGTAATGCCTACATACAAAGATAGATGCATGCATATGCACATATACAAAAAGCAATAAAGTGTGATACAATTTATTGGATACAATATTATATTTTATAGCTTCTTAAGAGATAGAGGGTGATAATAACTCTTAAACAATATTCATTCCAAGAAATACTTTTGAATCAGTGAAAATAATTTTTGCAACTTCTTTAAGAATAACTGTCTTGAATTCAATCACAGAATGTTCTGGAAGATGAAAAAAAAATAGCAACAGGAAAGGGAAATGTTTCAGAATTTTGTCATTTCTGATATTTCTAAAAATAACATCATTGAAAACATCTCTTTATTGGCTTAACCATTTGTATAGCAAATTGACATTGTCAAATGTAAAAGGTAACAGAACATTGCTGACAGATTATGACACAATTATATGGAATATACTTGTCTCCTGATGTTGCGGATATATATCATTGGATTATAAGAGTATTGCTAGAAAAGATAAGGTACTGGAGTTGGCATCTTGCATGTGCCTAGTTTAAAAGTGAGTATTTTCTTCAGGTTTGGGAACTGTAAATAAATGAAGATTTACCACACCTATGAGAGAGAAGCCTTATAATCCAAGATCAACTACTGAGTATAATTTGGAATTCTTGTATTAACAAGAAAGATAACTACAGAGGTGATCTATTGTTACTTTTACTTTTTCCTATAATAATTTTGTCCTGGAAACCTTAGTGGCTCTGTTGATTTGTTTTTAAAGTTCATTGGGTAGTGATTGCAGTGTGAGAAATACCTGATTTAAATTCCTTAAGTGTATATGTCTGTGTTTGAAGGACTTTAAATGTTTCTTGTTTCATAACAGTATCCAGAAAATTAGTCAACTTTTGGAGGTGATGAGAAAGGCTACTGTATAGTCCATTAGGCAATGTATATGCCCAAGTGGCACTTGGGTTTAACACACCCATGTCTTCGTCTTCATCCAGTTTTCTTGATAAAACTGCAGCAAGTGTCACCATTTCATTTCTTTCTCCTTCACCAAATCTCCCAGCCAACTACTTCTTTATTACTAACTGGCTCTATACCTGTGCTTTGCTATGAAACTATGTGGTCAGGCTTAGTTTTGGGGAGGAAAATAATGGGGGGAAAATTCTGCCTCTGCCTACCAGCGTTCATCAATATTCATCTGTCCAGAATGAATGACAAACTCTAGGTAATGACAATTTTCCTGCCTAACGTTTTCTCTTTAACTTATTTTTTTTTACTTTTGCAAGCTATAGCTTATAACCATTGAGAGGGGAAAGTTTGTACTTTCAGACTTGCAAGAGTGATGTCAACCCTTCCGAGTAAATCAAACAAGGAACATGTCTAGATAAACTAATTCTACTTCATTGTAAGGTTACATTAACAGAATCTTGCAAGTCTGTAAGTACAAACTTCTACCATCCCTTTTAACCACTTGGATCAATTTACAAATTGTGAAAGTTGGGAAAAAAATTTGAACAAGCAAATAGAAAAAAAAATTCCTGATGTCTTTGAATAGCCAAAAAAAAAAAAAACCTAGAAGATTTAGGCTGTATCAAGACAGAAATATTACTGGAAGCTAAGATTACCATGCTAAAGCTGTCTTATTTTGATTGTATCGTGTATTCAGATTCCTTAGAAAAATCAATTATGCTAGCAGTGGTTGGAAGTGCTAGAAAACGAAGCCAGAAAAGAACACACTGGGTAGACACCATGAGACAAAATGTTGTTGTAAACCTAGAAATATCAAACACAATGATAAAACAGTGGAACGAAGGGTGGGAACCTGATCTATAAGATCTGAAATGCAGATGCAACTAAGCAGATGTAGAGATATATATTTTGTATATTTCATTGCCCATGGGTGACCTTGAAAACTAAGCCATGGGATTGAAGAAAAGCTTAGAAGAAGATGCTTCACAACACGGAGAAAGATAGACAAACATATATTTTGTATTAAAGCAACCACCTCTGCCTTTAGAGTTGCACAGTTGCTTTCTGACCTTCTTCTGGCAGTTACTGATACATATAGAGTTGCACCTAATTTGACAAACTTTTCTTTATCTTGTGTAATATAAATACCAAATAAAATCAAAGAAACAATATTGTTGCAGGAAATTATAAGATTCAGACCTTGGAATCAGAAATAGTTTTATTTACGCAAAGGTTCAGAGCTATTTAGCCAAGGCAACATCTGAACGCCTTCCTATAGATTTGATAACCACATTTATACATTTCAGGAGTACTAAACCACAGAAATATGACTTGTCAGCATTTCATTAGTTACTTCGAATTCCAACTACTCCCTCCCCTGTTGCTGGGTTAAAGTAGCTGGATTATTACAAATAATTTGCTAACCCATCTTGCTAACCCACCTAGCTTGCTGTAGCTCCATTTGTGGTTTTCTTGCACGCGAGATATGGCTTCTTGCTTAACAAATATGAATGAGTAACCTATGATCTGACATTTTTTTATGTCTTTAATATATACATTTCATTATCAAAAGAACAATCTTTTATAACCTTCTTTATGTTCTGCCTTAATATAATTCTGCATTAGGCTTTATCTTCTTATGCCTTCTTTCCCTAATCTGGTACCTGGTGGATGTGTCTAAATTGCAGGTTCTAGAAATGCCAGCCGGCTTGGTGAATGACTCACACCAATTTTTGAATGTATCATCTGAGCCATTTGGGGAAGTTTCTCTATGAATTTCTTTGGAAGTGTTTACATTTCGCCCTGTTAAGTTCAATGGGTTTACTTTTGAGTGATCATGTAAAATATTACATAAAAAGTAATGTAGTGGCTAGGAGCTCAGTTTATAAATTCCAGGTCTTGTCAGCTTTATCTGTGTAATAAAATACCTCCTATATCCAGGTGAGACTCGAGCTCTCACTTTACAAGATTTTCTTCAGTTTATAACTCTGTCTGTTATATTGAGTGACTTAATTATTAGTTTTGCACTATTCCTATCTAAAACCTGAAAATATATCTCTCTCTCAATCTCTCTCTGTATGTGTCTGTGTGTGTCTCTTTCTCTCTAACACACACACACACACACACACACACACACACACACACACACACTACATAAAATTTTAATTCGCAACTTCTCTATCTGGGACACATGTCTTAAGTATATATAGGATTATGCTTTAAATTGGCCTTGCAGAAGTTAACAGATATCAAGTGCTTGTGTCTTTGTTGCATTTATTCTATACAATATCATTCTGAATATGATTTTAAAACCATAAAATGTTGATAATGCAGAGCTAATGTGGACACTACTGTAGTCTTGGTTACAGTTAACCACTGACAAGTTAGTTTGATTACAGTTAACCACTGACAAGTTAGTTTGTTTTAATCCCTGTTAAATCATGATATTTTATGTCTGGCTTTCTAACATGAAACCTCTATGATTGGGCTAGAAAACATAAAAGGAAATGAAACATTGTCTGGAAAACTGGTGCTGAATGTTCATTTGATGAAGTGTGTTATTTCTTGTGCTGTTGCCAGGCTAGATTAACATATGAGATGCAGTGCTGGCTAGCTGTTTTTAATCAGTTTTGCGTCCTTGGGAAAGAATGTAGAAGCTTTCAAGTTCTATTATTATGGTCCCTTTCCATGTTTATAACTTTTTATCTTTCATCTCATTAAAAATTAAATGTGGGATTTGCATATGCTGAGACATTCTTATTTATAGATGTGGACTACATTAATGTTTAAACTGTTACATATGGTGCAAATGGACAGAAATGGCTTAAATATAATTTAACATAAATTCAAGGGTTTTGTCTAGACTGACTGTGATGCAAACAATTTGTTTTTTCAGGAGATGAAAATTTTGTTGATTGCATTCAAAGTCCATAAAATAGGGATTTTAAAAAATGAAGGTGTACTGTACTAGCAGTTTTGGAATATTTGGATCGCTGGGCAAGATATGATGATTAATTTAGAAAATCAGGAATTGGTACAATAGGCAGTACAATAGGCAGTAAAGCTGGTATATCACAATATTATATTACATTACTTTTTGTTGCAAACTTTGCTATTTTAATTGTTACATGTTACTTGTGCTGATCAGCTTGGTAATAATGTCAAAAGTATGTTATTTTTTTTGTGTGTGAACAGTGTATTTGTTTATTTCCCCCAACCTCTATCTCTTCTACACAGAGGACATGCACACAAGTTACATTTTGTCCATAGAGCTTCAGCAAGTCCATTCAGCACTGATAGCAGGAGCTGTCAACCAATCTCGTATTCCCCCTTTCCTCTTTAGTTATTGCACTTTCCAAAACCTTACAATAAAACTATAAAACACTTCCTACAGTTAATGAGAAATTTCCTTTCCTTATCACCTGGTGTGCCCAGTTGGTTGTGTCCATCAGGAAGAAGATAGTAGATTCTTTTCAGAACACAAATTGATGGGAAAATGGAAACAGAAATCAATTGTTGCTTTTGCTTCATTTTTTTCTGATTCCCAAACCCTCAGAATCTTCTTTATTTTCTGCCGTTGTTGTCTGCATTGAATAGGGCAGGCCATCGAGAAAGGAAACTTATCTGCCTGTATGGCAATATAGGAAGTCCTTGACTGATGGCAGCGTTTGGCACTGGAATTTCTGTAGCTAAGCGATGTGGTTGTAAGGAATCACTTAGCAATGACAACCCTAGAAGTCCTGGTTGCCATCCATCATTAACTGAATCCCACAGTTGTTAAGTAAGGCAGCCTCATGCTGGTTTTTCACAACCAAGTCAAAGGCGAAGCCAGAAAGAAATTGCAAGTCCCAATTGGCTTACGAGCAAGCTGGCCAGCAGGTAAGTGGCTGCTGACAGGTGGGAAAGTGCACAAAGGGGTTTGCAAAGGTGTAACGTGTGAGTTAAATGATAGCAAGTTTGTGGTCAAACAGACTTCGGGGGAATGTGATTTCAAAACTTAATGAACCACTAGAAAGTAAGTTCACACTCCATATGTTGTGCCTCTGATATCAGTTAAAGAAAGGCCTGTGTGTCTTTATCATAGGTGTGCATATTATATTTTTGTCATAGATTTGTAGACCTCCACCCATACAGCTGACTACAGAGAATCTGGTGTCATAGGGAAGCCAAGGAATACAGATGCATGTATGAAGACTTCTGGAATGTGACCCTCCACATTATACTCACAGAGGGAACTTTTTAATTGACATTAGAGCACCACTTCAAAAAAAAAAAAAGAAGTTACTTACTGCTACTTGCATGGAGAGTTTAGGAAAGTCAGAAGTGGTATTCAGCAGGTTCTGACCAGTTCTAGAGAACTGGTAGCTGAAATTTTGAGCAGTTCGGAGAACCGGCAAATACTACTTCTGACTGGAGATTTTACAGTATCCTTCCCCTGCCACACCTACCAAGCCACACGCACAGAACTGGTAGTAAAAGAATTTGAATCCCACCACTGAGTAAAGCCTTAAAAGAGCTAAAGGTGTTTCAGTTGGTAGTGTGAAAATTGGAATGGGATACCATGCTTTCTTTTACTAAAGAAAATGAGCAAAGCGGTGACCGTCAGACATGCCCAACACTATCAGCAGATGGTAACGGAAGAGAAATATAAAGATTTCTGAACTGCATTTGGTTTAGACTGGGAGTACAAACTAAGACAGCCAGTTTGGTGTAGTGTTTAAGTCATCAGGCTAAAGTTTTGAAGTATTTCTAGTAGAACTACCTGATTCTGTAATAGCTTTGTTCTGTATACCATCCATCTGGTAAACTCGCAAGATTAGTTTTTCTCATCATGTACATGTATACATCCAAACTGGATTGTGTTGTTTATGTGTGTAATATCATATATATGGGTATGTGGGTATATGGCTATTTATTTATTTATTATTTAGTCATGTTTATGTAGTGTATATTGGAGGTTAGATTTAGACCCTTTGAGATGCAACAAAATTTCATTTTAATGAATGCCAATTAGTGTACATTCAAAGTGATAATAAAGTTATTCTATGTCTAAGCTAAGACTAAAATCCAGGAGACCATTATGTCTGATCCTGCCTTAAACAGAAAGCCAGCTGGATCACATTCATCCAGTCACTTTGTCTCTGCCCTAGAAGGAAGCAATGACAAACTACTTATGAAAAACCTTGCCAAGAAAACTTCAGGGAAGTCGTCCAGGTTGTCTCCAAAAATCCAATATAATTGAAAAGGGGAAAAAAAATGACCCTTCCATTAAAGCCAGATAATTTTAGAAAGGATGAGAATGCATGGCAGATGTTTCTTTTCCCCATTTTCATGACCAAGAAGGATATACGATGTGTGCCTACATAAATGTAATTGCATAATTTTCCCTTGTAAGGCATCGACAGGTCAGGAGGATAGTACTCTTCCTTATCTGCTTAGGACTGAGTCTGTGCAAAAGGGTTATTAGCCTAGCTCCACCCACTCTGGGTGACTCCTTTCCAGTTTATGCTCAGTTCTTAGCAGCTAATGACGTGGGTTTTGCCTCTCCTGCCTTTGGAGTTTTTTAATTCCAAAAGCAGTTTTTTCTAACAAATTTCCCCTTAAGGGAAAAAAAAGTCTCCGTTTTGCCTCCTTTTTTCAAACTTGGCACTCCACTTCTCAGCTGGTAATCAGGAGCCGCCAAACAGCTGAGGGCTGCTCCGGGGATCCGGAGCTGCCTGAAGAGGCTTCCGGGGCCGTTTTAAGCCCTCTAGGGCAAAAATCAAAGTTTGAACGGCCAGAGGGCCCTTCCTCAGGGCGGAGGCTTCCGCCTCATCTACGGAGCCACGGGGCCGTTTTTCACCGCTCCGTGGTAAAGAGAAAGTTGTTGCTTGGCCGGATGGCCATTTTCCAAAGCATGGGAGTTGACCACGCTCCTTGCAAGTGAAGCAGGCAGCCGCATGGATCCTGCGGATGCCTTTTTACAGATTCTCTGCCTTCTGCAGAGCAGCAACGATCCAGGGAAAACTCACATCCTCCCTTGATGAAGATAGAATCCTCGTGGTAATCAGGCGGCCATTTTGAAGACTCCTCATGGCCAGTGGCCATTTTAAACACACAGTCAGCCATCTTGAAGACTCAGGTGGCCATCTTGACCAGGCTTCTTCTTCAGCCTCGCCTTCCCACCACTCATTTGCCTTTTCGTTACCACCAGTTGCTGTTACTGCTGCAGACAACATCGAAGGGTAAGCGCTAAAAATATCTAATTTCCTGATGGGAGATTGGTTTCCTTATCCCAGAGTAGAACAGGACCCTTGGGCTCATGACAGGGCCTGGTCTATCCATATTGCCTTAACAGGCCCAGGAGGGTTCAAGTCCCAGTAGGAAGAGAAATCTTTCTATTGAAGTGCTTTTGGGCAGAAGAAAGTGGTTGTTGTTGTGGGGATAGAAAAAATTTCCCTTGAAGATAAGTTCATAAATCCCTTTGTACTCTCCTCCTGCACAGGACTTCCAGCCCAGATTTGGCCTTGCTGCTCCATGATGGCTAATGTCCCAAGGGAAACCAGAGCTTCTAAAGCGGCCAAGCCTCAAAGGGAAGCAGCCTGTTAAGAAGGCCTCAAGGGCAGAGGATAAGGATGCTTCCAAGTGCCATCAAGCCATCGAGAAGCACATAGCCAAGGTGCATCAGGCCTCTTCCCGTGTAATGTCCACGCCCCTCTTTTCTGGCTGCACACAGTGAAGTGGATTTGGAGGAGCCTGGACCTTCTTCCAGACCTGATTTCCAAACTTGGTCCCCTAATGTATCCAGGAGAGGCGCATCTCCAATTCCTTCTGAAGGTGACAGTCATCTGAGGATCTTCAGGGAGATGAGGCACCTTGGCAGGAGCATGGGTGCAGTAGACAGGGGGTGGAACCCAATTCTTTGGCCTCTGATCGCAGGTTCTTCAATGTGGAGCCTGAACTTACTTCAGGTCTCCATGGTTGACGCTCCAGTCGCAGATTTGACCTCCTCCTCATCTCCTTTGGACCCGGAAGAAGTCCTTAAGGCAGAAGAAAAGCAAGTGGAACAGTCGCTGTAGCGATCCCATTAGGCCACTGCCTGGGCTATCAAGGCTTTTACAACGGCTTCTTTCTTTACGAGAACCTCGCTCAAATGGCTGAAGCAGCTGCAGGAAAGGATTCCCACATTGGAGGTCTGGGCCCATCAGGCCATCAACAAGATCATGGCGGCCATGGAATTTATGGCAGATGCCACCCTGCACAGCGCCAGATTTGTCACAAAGGCCCTTATTTTCTTGGTGGCAGCCAGGCTCATGTGCTGGCTTCGCAACTGGCAAGCTGATGGCAGATGTAAATGGAAGTTGCGTCTGTTCCAGTCCAAGGGGAGAAGCTCTTTGGTGAGGTCCTTGAGCCCCTTTTGATTGAGATGAAGGACAAAAGAAAGATCCTTCCGTCGCTCCTAAAGTGGGTGGAACATTGGGCCACTCCCTATTTCAAGCGCCCTCAGTCCAGAGGGGAGTCATCTTCCAGTTTCCAACGGCTTTCAAAAACTGCTTATCAACATCAAGAACCTCCTCCTGATTGCTCAGGCAAAGTCAGACAGCAGTTTTCTTTTAAACGGCCCTTTCGAGGAGGAGGAAGTCGCCCATACCATCGCCAGCACTAGTGCTCTCTCCGTTCCCTTTGGTGGTCATTTAGCGTGGTTTGCTGACCAATGGGAGGGTATTACTTCAGACGCCTGGGTTCTGTCAACCGTTAGATTGGGTCTTTCACTGGAATTCTACTTCACTCCTTCAAGGTTCTTTATCTTCCGGAGTCTGATGGAGTCAGCCATCCAGCACTTGCTGGACCTAGAGGCCATTCAGGAGGTTCCCCTCAACCAACAGGGGATGGGATTCTACTTCAGAATTTTTGTTATTCCTAGGGCCTCGGTGGAGTGGGGGGGACAATTCTCAATCTGAAACAACTCAATAAATATGTTGTTTACAGACGTTTCAAAATGCAAACTCTTTCTTACATCCTGGAAAGCATTCGGCAGGGGGACTTCCTCACATCAATAGACTTGACGGAAGCTTATTTACATGTTCCTATTTGTTCTTCCCACAGGAGGTTTCTTAGGTTTGGTTATCAGGGTTGACATTTCCAATACAGGACCCTTCCCTTTGGGTTATATTCCACCCCCTCTTTACCAAAATTGCTCCCTTGGCAGCGCACCTCCGCACTCTCCCGGTGCGTTTACAATGTTACCTAGATGACATATTAATAATGTCTTCTTCTTTTCAGAGCGCTCAGCAGGATCTGCAGGTTACTATTTTGGTGCTGCACAACCTGGGATTTTCCACTAATCAGAAAAAGAGTCATTTCTCTCCTACTAAGCAACTCCTTCATTTGGGGGCCATAATTGACAGTGGGATGTGTCAAGTGTTTCTCTCTCATGAGCATCTGATTGGCTTTTAAGGGATGATTAGGAGCGTTCAGGTCAAGAGTTCAGTCCCGTTAGACCTTCTTTCTCAGCTTTTGGGCAAAATGATTTCCTGTATTGGAATTGTTCCCTGGACCAGGCTTCATGCCAGACCCTTCAGTGGTTTTTGCTTCCCTTCCAGAAAACGGGGTCCAGTCCTACCCTAAGGAAAGTTAAGTGGTCTAAACAAGTGTTACTTTCCTTCCATTGGTGGCTGTCCAGGACCATGTCCAAGAGTCAATCTTTCAAGCTGGAATCCTGTCTGGTCCTTACTACAGATGCTTCCCTATCTGGTTGGGGTGCCCATCTAGGTTCCCTCTGGGCCCGGGGGTTATGGTCTCCACAGGAACAGGCTCACTGTTAATTTCTTGTTTTCTTTTTTCTTCATTAGAGGCAACCTGGTCTGTCACACTGACTTCACAGAAACTGGAGGGGGGGGGAGTCACCCAGAGTGGGTGGAACTAGACTAATAAGCCTTTTAATTCAAAGATCTCAGTCCTAAGCAGATAAGGAAGAATACTACCCGTCCTGACCTGTCTCGCCTACAAGGAAAAGTGGCGTTCAGATAAACAATGCCCAATTGGTTAGAACGTAAGCTACTCTGGCTAGTTTTGAAAGCCATGTTCATATTACTTCATGGATTACCATACTCTAGACATAGCATGATGTTCATGTTTTCAGTTTTTATCAATGCAGTTCAGCTGTTCAGTTATTTCAATCCACAGTTCTGCAAGGATTGGTGCGTGCTGCAGAGTTCAAATAACTGATTGTGTTCCTATGGTAAGTCCAGGAAGAAAAGTAATTGCTTTGATCCTGAATATGTTTGCGTTCCTTCTTAGCAAAAGTAAATATTTTGCTGATAAAAGGAGGGAGAAGAGGAAGGGGAGAAGACTGCTTTTAAATGTGTGGTTGCTTCCCCCCCTTATTGTTTTCATATCTGTCTTCTTTGAACTGTATACTTGTGGGATCCATAATTGTTGGTTTTTCTGTAATTGCAACAGGTGTGTTACCCAGAGCCGGCAATTCATTGTGGTGGTCTTGAATGTAGTAGGGAAATACAGTGTACAGTTGTTAATTCACCATTAGGAAATAAGATACTGACCTCCTGGCCTTTCTTCCCTTTTTTTCTAAGAATCTACTGTTTAGATAGGCAAAAGAGAGCTTCTTATTTAATCCTGAAAGTAATCTATGGCAGCATGTGCTGTTCTCTTTCTAACTGGACTTCTTATAAGCTCAATTTTCTATGTCAGTCGCAAAAGAAAGCAAAGAAATATAATAGATGTCAGTATCTGTTGGAAAATCCAAGAAAATTAATTTAATTCAGCTGATGTTCTTTCTTTGGTGCATGATGGCAGGTTCAAAGTACTGTCGCAAAGCAAGTTTTAAAGCAACATATGTTTTGAAGCTCTAGCTTCAGAAATCCATAATTAATAACATTTTTTAAAAAAAGTAGCTTGTGGCTAAATCATTCTCCTGGTACCCCATAAGAAGAAATAATGAGGTTCAAAGCTTGGGTTTAATTTATATTTTTAACTACTAGAATTCTTTAACTAGTTCCCATGAAATCTCTAGTCTTATAATTGGCTTCATCCAACTACTTCAATTTTATGACTTATTGCATATTTTTTATGTCTGGATGGCAACACATATAAATAATCATTGCAATAATTTTGTTCCCAGTCATCTATTTCAGAATTAGGAAGCCTGGAGATGCTCTCCCATAAAGAACCTTAATATATGAAACATCTTTAGCATCTGGAGTCAATCAGTTTTTTTCCATTTAGAAAGCTGAAGAAACTACACTAATTAGGAAGAAATTAAATCACAGTTACTCACAAACTGCTTCTTGACAGGTGTAGAGACTTTGTGCTTATCAAAATGCTAAGAGATTTCAGAACTTGTACGAAGAGCCTAAACTAAGTCTGCAGCACAGAAAAATGTACTGATTTTCTTTTGTTTATTTAATAGAGTGAGAATGAAGCCAGGCTTAATATTTGCATCATATTTCTGCTGGACCTCAGAACTTATTTTTTGCTTCATATTGTTTTTATGGTTAATGTTGGGAGCTGTCCAGAATTTGAGTTTAAGATGGGCAACCGTACAAGTATTTTAAATGAACAAATTAAATAAATCTGCTCACTACAGGTAGTTCTCGACTTACAACAGGTCGTTTAGTCATTTAGTGACTGTTCAAAAGTGCAACAGCACTGAAAAAAGTAACTTATGGCAGTTTTTCAAAGTTACGACCTTTGCAGCATCCCCACGATCATGTGATAGAAATTCAGATGCTTGGCAAGCGGTTCATATTTATGACCATTGCTGTGTCCCAAGATCATGTGATCACTTTTTGTGACCTTCTGACAAGCAAAGTCAATGGGGTAGCCAGATTCAATTAAAAACCAGGTTACTAACTTATCACTTAACTGTGGAAAGAAAGGTTATAAAACGGGGCAAAACTCACTTAGCTCACTTAATAACATAAATTTTGGGCTCAATTGTGGTCATAAGCCGAGGACTACTTATGCAGTATTATGTGATGATTCAGTAGCCTCTGCTGAAGGGCTACAGCTATTTTCTCCTGAGGCTGTGTGTGCCATTGTTAGATATTTCTTCAAACATTTATCTGAACTTTGCTTTCCTGTAATTTCTATCTATCTGTTATTATTCGGCCTTCTGGACCAAGAAAACACAGCTCTTCTCCAACTTCTTTGTGATAGCCCTACAGATGTTGGAAGAGAGCTATCATGCCATGTTTAATCTTCTCTTCTCCAAGCTAATCACCCCTAGTATTTTCTCCACAGGTCTTTGTTTTCTTTCACCATCTTGTCACTCACCTGACTAAAAATACCCAGGACTCTACTGCAAGAAAAGGTATGTTCTGAAAATATGGAAATTACTGCTTTGAATAGACCGAGGTTAATCTTTAATATTGTGCAAGATACATTGGTTCTTATTCTCTTACTTTGTTTTTTTTTCCTAATAATTTTTATTAAGGATTATGTTAAACAGATCAAACAGAAACAAAATAAACTTAATGCAATTATTAAAACCAAAAAGGAGAGGGAAAAATAAGAAAAAAAATTATACATTAACAATAAAAAATTATACACACACAATATATATATATATACACACACATACATACATACACACACACATATATACACACACACACACACACACATAAATAATAAATAAAGCTGCATGAACACTAGATGGCAAAAAGACAGAATTTTGCCTATCTTTTTATTGATATATATATAAGCCCTTTGGACTGCTTTTCACAAGTGTGTTGGTGATATGCTGAGAATTACTAACATTTTTACATATATATGTTTGAATAAATGCAAGAAACAACTCTCTTAATATCCCTGAAGAGAGCATACAGGAAGCCAACATGATGCAGGACATAGGTCTGGGCTTGGATATCAGTAAGATCAAATCTCCCCACGCAAAACTCAGCAAATAATTGGAGGCAGTTACCTGACTCCTCTTTTATATGGTGGTTCAGAGAATCAAATTAGTTCAAGTATTATAATCTCCCCTTAATCCTTAGGTTAGGGTAAGTAAGTAAGGAAATCCGCAGAAGAATTCATTAAAAAGAACTAGTATTTATGTCTTGGTATCAGGCAGATTGTATTTAAAACAACAACAGTAGTTTCACTCTGTAGCAGCTTTGTTCTTTGCCAGTATAACTTTGTGTGCTTTTTTGGAATCAAATTGCAGCCCATCTTCTGTTCCACCAGTCTGAATACATGTGATTATTTCAGAACAAGGGAAAAGATGCTACAGTTTATCAGTTCAGATCTTTGAATTAACATGCAGCTTTGTTTGCTGTGGCCGGAAGCCAGCGTTAAGCCATGTGTTAAGCCATGGTTGCTTGAGAGTGGTGAGACTCCACTTCGCTGTGTTTTTTTTTTTTTTTCATTTCGGAGATGGGCTCATTGATTTGTAGCTGGAAACAGTGTTGATTCTCCCAGGAGCCCCATTGAAAGCCCATATTGGGGCTGATTAACATTTTTGTAGAGAGAATATGACTTTGTGAGATTATAGAACAGCAACTTTGAATGCATGAGGTAGTACAGCTCATTAGCAATAGACTATTTCCACCATGTTTTTATAATAGAAAGCAGTGGATGAGGGAATAGCTTATGAATAAGGTATTTTTTTATTAGAAAGGAGAAAGCAATGAAGTGGGAGGGATTGCATCTTTTTTTCCCTTTTTGAAATCAGCTTTAAATGTTGAATTTTGTCAGTAAGACAAGTTATGGCAGGATACAAGTAGTCCTTGACTTACAACTGGTGACTTAGCAACCATTTGAAGTTACGGAGGTTCCCATAAATGATATTTACAATCTGGATTTAAAGTTCTGATAGACCGAGGGAATGGCAGTCGTGGTCATGTGATCACATTTTTTGCACTTGGCAACCATATGTACATACATATATGGACAGAGACAGAGACAGACAGACAGACACACTGCATGATAGCTTAGTGGTAAAGAAGCTCACCTCCCACTTGGAAGGTTGAGAGTTCAATCCTATGCAATGACAGATGCTTCTCTCTCAAGGTGCAAAGGGAAAATATCTGCTGTGAACTCATCAGGAAGGGCATCCGCCCAGTAAATGCTCAGCTCCGTCCATCCGTCCATCCATCCATCCATCCATCTTCTTGCATATTAAAGAATCTTGTATGCTGAAAAGTTGAAATAGATTTGTATTTCTTATAATCTGTGGGAGAAAAATGATAGCATTTTTGTCTAGTTTTTCTTCCTTCTTCTGGATGCCCAATGGGTTTTCTTGCATACTTTGATTACTAAAGCAGGTTGAACACTGATAGTTTTTGAAAATAATTGAGCTGGTAGAATGACTTACTGCTGCCAACCAGTAATAATGACTACAACAAGCATTTTTTCAGCTAATCCAGGTTCGTAGAACAGAGTGACAGTAGAAACAGAAACAGGGTTTAAAATGCTTGAAATTTCATGGCTGTTAAGACATCTTTCTGCATCAAGTAAATTTTTCTATAAAAACAATGTCAACTGTGAAACATCTGCAATAGTAGCAGAGTTGTATCTCTTTTTAAGGCCAGTTTTATGATAGGAGAGCTCTCTCTGATGCTCATAACCCCTTGAGTTTTTATATTTCTGTATGTATAGAAAAGTATGTGAAAATGCTTTGAAATGATCCTTTTCATCCTGTTTCAATTAGAACAAGATGGAAAGCACAGTAGATGCCCTGACACTTGAGCTTTTGTTATCTATTTTAAATAACTGAATAGATAAATGTCATCAGTTACAGTTACATAAATGGAATGTATGTGATTTTACTTGCTTGATCAGTGTGATGTGTGTTTAAATTTTGCAACCATTTACCTCAAAGCATAAAATACTTGTCTTCATTTTCAGCTCCCCAACTAGTGATCTTCATTCTGTTGCACAGCAACCTTAAAGAGACTAGTGCCATGCACACACATGCACACAATTAAAATTTAATTCATTTTCCTCATTTCTCCTTTCTTTTCTCCCAACTGCCTAGTATTATCTAAAAAAAATTCATGGTGTATTTTAACTCTAGCAGCTTTTTTCATTCCATTAGTGTGCCACAGAAAATGCAGGAAGCGCCAACTGGGGTTGGAACTAATTCACTGAATTAATAAATACATTTACATGGATGATGCATTTTCTTCTATTTTAACTAGAATAATTGCTCCATTATCTTATAAGTACACAATTCTGATGCTTACAGTGGAATGTTGAGAGTTCATTTAAAACAGAGACCAGGCCAGGTGTTGAAAGATGGATAAGGTGAAACTACATTGGATTAAATTAAAAATAATTTAATTTGAAAGTTTAATATTATTATTCCCCTTGAATACAATAGTTTCTCTATATACAGAAGGGAATGTATTTAGTAATGCAGTTAAATTAAAAGGAATCGATTCATGGTCAGCTGCTGCTACATGTGTACCATAAAAAGATTATAGCAAGATTTAATTAAAGGCTTATCACAGATCTTACTTACAGCGTAACATTTATGTAGTCTGGGAGAAAGAAGTGGAAAATAAAATTGTAACATGTCCCAGCAAACTTTGTTTATGCATGGCAATTCATTACTTTTTAGGACGAATTCAAATTGCTTTAGGTGCATAAGATAAAAAAAACATTCCTTATAATCTTGACATTGCCAGTCTTCAAGAAGAAATACAGAAGCATATAGATAATCCCTGGATTATTTATATGCTTATGTATTCTCTCTATAATATATATGCTTATGTATTCTCTCTAGGTGAGTACTCCTCACCTAGATGGGTAATACTTCTAGATGGGTAAGGATAAGAACTTCCAGAATTCCTAGCTGATATAACCAATTGAATTCTAGGAAGAGTAGCCCCAACATTCTGGATAGCATCAGATTAGATAAGACTAGTCAAGAAATGATATGGGCTTTCCCATCTCAGATAATTGGACCTCTTTAAATGGTAAATGTGTGAAACTGTTTGCACGTTTTGCAGATGTGCACCATTTTGAAAAGGTTCAGAAGAAGTGCTTTGGATTTCACACAAGAACACAACTTTTCTGTTCACTTTTTGCAGCATTATGAATTTTTCAAAGAAATTGGTTCTTTGCATGAATCCAAATCTGATAATTTGAGCCTGGTCATTTGTGCCTGAGGGAAAACTCTGGATTGGTTTGTTCAATGATCCATTCATTTGTTGTTTATGGTATTCTCAAGAGTCTTCTCCAATATCAAAGGTCAAAAACATCAACACACTTTATATCCTACTTTTTCAACGTTCAATTTTCACTTTCATAGAATGTCACTTTGAAAACCATCGCCTGCATGAGTCTGATCTTTATAGACATCTGGTGACATCTTAATACCTTTTCCAAGGCCTTCATTACAGTTCTATGAAATGCCAGTCTGTAGCATATTTCTTTACTGCTGATTTCTTTTCTGTAGGTAGTCAATCCAAAAAAGGAGACAATATCTATTATCTCAGTGTCCTCATTGCCAGTTCTAAGACTGGTTGCTATATTTATTATTATTAGTCTTAGTCTTCTTTACGTTTAATCATAGTCTCTTTTTCACTGTGCCTTTCATTACTAGGGTTTTCAGGTTATTTTCATTTTCATCAGAGTAGTGTCAGCCAAATAGGTTATTGATGTTTTTTCTTCCAGCCTTAAAACCATGCTCAACATTTTCTAATCCAACTTCCCTTAATGTTCAACCTATAGGGGCCCATTATTTTGCACTGCATTGTCAATCATTGCATATTATCTACCCATAGTTTTCTTGGAAAAAATACAGGAGTGTTTTACCATTGCCTTCTCCTGTGCAGTACAAATTTATGGATTTGCTGTTGTCTCTAAAATGATCTTCTACCTCCAGCACTTTCCTATATTACTGCTGCCCAATATAGATGACTGCTTGCTTTCACTGGATAGCTGGGATGGCCTTTATCTTGGATGACCCTGCTGGGAACTTATACTTGAGCTGGGAACTTGAGCTGTGATGGCACAGTGGTTAGAATGCAGTATTGCAGACTAACTCTGCTTATGCTGCCAATTGTTCGATCCTGACCGGCTCAAGGTTGACTTAACCTTCATCCTTCCGAGGTCGGTAAAATGAGGGGGCAGTATGCTGGTTCTGCAAACCGCTTAGAGAGGATTGTAAAAGCACTATGAAGAAGTATATAAGTCTAAGTGATGTTGCTATTGCTATACTCTTGGTGCGCATTCACAGCTTTTCTTGGTTCAACCCCACTTCCCGCCACAAGATAACATCTAAGTGGCATATGACGATGGGCCAGTTGCCATATAAGAGCATTATAGTCATGTGAGACCTGAAGTTCTCCTGATCTCTTTTATTGCACCTCTAGCTCTTATAAGAAATGGCTTTTTGCTATTTCAAATGAGTGTCGTAGAATATTACGCTGTAGCAAAACAAGTGTTAATTGTGTCAGACCACCATCCTTTCTAACTAATGGCAGCTGTTAAGGTCTTAAGCAGAACTGTTTCCTGGCAATGCTACCTGGCTACATTAAGGTTTTTTAATCCATAATGATTCCTCTTGCTAAATTTTAAGAACGTTTCTGAAGTTTCAGCATTCTTTTTTAATGACCCACAATTATTATTTTTTAAATTCATAAAGAGTGCATACTTCTGCACTGAAGCATTTGTCTTCAGAATGATGTGTGTTTGGGTGAGTGTGCAGATTCATGTGACTATGTGATTCTTTTGTCCACATGGAAATAATTGGTGAATTCTGCAAGACTCATTTCCCCAAATATAAAAGAGATGTTGCTTCCCAATATTTATCCTTCAAAGCATAAACGTTATTTTCATGTCAGGAACTTTGTGCAGATAATTTTCCTATTTCTATTAAAAATACTAATTGTATGCATAATAAAGGAAACAGATGCTACAATAACTGGAAATGGCTCTGCAAAATTATCCATGAGCAAGGATAATAATGCTTTGGGAAGACTCCAGCCATTACATGAATCAAATTGATGAGCCCAATCTGAAAACATCATTTGGCTATCCTGTATTGTACCAACCAAGAAAAGGGTGGGAGGTATTTGATGTCTCTGTTTCTTGTTAAAATATAATTTCCTCTAAGCGAAAGAACAAGAAAATCCAATATAAATAAAAGCAAAAGATGACCGTAAAGGGGATATGCACAAACTCGAGTGGCATTTTCGGTATTTGGAAAAGATTTCCCTGATAGTATATGGAATATTTTGCAAAAAGGCTGGAAAATGGCTACAAAGGGGAACTTATTTCAATATTGTAAAAGTGGTGACAAATAGAGCCTTTTAAAAGAAAGACTGGGCTTTAAATTCTTAAGCTGGGAATAAAGTCAGAAAGAAGTTTGTGGTTGTGAATGCTAGAGCAAGAAGATACAGGACTTCAGTGAATGTGAGGCTATACAAATGGTTGTGCTAGCAGCAGTTTCAGTACTATAGAAACCAAAGGCTCAATGGAAATGAGCAAAGTAGCTATGGACTACGAAATGAGGAGGCCAAAAGAGTTGTCCAACAATTAATGGAGTAACTAAGTGCTCCAAAACTGAGGAGAAATGAACATTGTAATGACAGGTCATTGCCCACATAAAATATTTGTGGTGGAAAAAAAGAAGAGAATAATTTTTTTAATATCATTGTACCTGTTTATGTGTATTTCATGATAAATATTTAATCCTAAATTAATCTTTAGACTATGTGTTATTAATATTTAAGGGATTGCCTCCAATATTTTTCTTTAACCGAAAAACTATTTACAGGTAGTTCTCAACTTACAACAGTTAATTTAGTTATCGCTCAAAGTTATAAAGTGACCTTATTTTTCACACTTTTGATATTGAAATGTCATGTGATTTATATTCAGATGTTTGACAACAGATTCATGTTTATCACAGTTGCAATGTCCCAGGGTCATGGATCCCCTTTTGTGATTTTCTGACAAGCAAAGTCAGTGGGGAAACCAGATTCACTTAATGACTGAAGTGATTCACTTAATAACTGTAGCAAGAAAGGACATAAAATGGGTCAAAACTCACTTAACAAATTTCTCATTAGCAACATAAATGTTGGGCTCAATTGTGGTCGTAAGTTGAGGACTACCTGTATTTCTATAGTAAACAATTACCTAAGAATAGAAAAATATAGTTCTTTTAATGTTTCATTAAAGTCATGACATGGCTGTCCATGTCATTATAACTTATACTGAGTCGCCATGAAGCCATTTTAGAAAGATATGCTGCCTTTAAAATAATGCATTTGTACGTTACAGATATTTTCAAAATATCTAGCAGTGCATCATCTTTTTTTGGGACAGCTCTTTTGATATTTTCAAGGTAATACTTGAAAATACAGATAGTACTGACAATACTTTTTTTGAATGTTTTGAATGTTTTAGCACAATCTTCATTGCCTTGAATCTATGTGTTGCCTTACGCAGAGCCTGAGATTTAGAACACCAGTAATCCCTGACTTCTTTTTTTTTTTAAATAAACTTTATTGAATTTTATTGCATTAAAAATATAAAAAATATATAATTCAATAATAGCTGTTTGTGGTGCTTATCGTATAACAATCATTTGTGCAATAATTACATATATTAATTTGTGCATAATTATATTCTTATTCTATCTATATTCTATATTTAATAATTACTTATCCATAGTTTGTCTTCTATCTATCCAGCTATATCATTGTTCCCATACCTTATAAAATATTGAAGATTCCTTATCTTTTAAACTCAGTGTTAATTTATCCATTTCAGCACAATTCATAACTTTTTGTATAATCAGTTCCTCTACAGGTATATATGGCTGTTTCCAACACTGGGCAAAAGCAATCCTGGCAGCAGTCAGTATGTGTAATAATAAGTATTTTGTACTCTTTCCATGTTTCTTTTTGAAGATCCCTATAGGAAGAGTTCTGGTTCTAGGTCTAGTTGTTCATTGGTGATTTCCTGTAGCCAATTTTGAATTTTGAGCCAGTATTTTCAGGTCTCTGAGCAAGACCACCACATATGATAATATGTTCCCTCTTTTTCTTTACATTTCCAATATATGGAACTCATTTTAGGGTACATTTTCCCTGGCTTCTTGAATGGGGTAAAAGTAAAGGTAGAAGTCCCCCTCGCACATATATGCTAGTTGTTTCCGGCTCTAGGGGGCGATGCTCATCTCTGTTACAATGCCAAAGAGCCAGCGCTGTCCGATGTTGTCTCTGTGGTCATGTGGGCCAGCATGACTAAATGCCGAAGCCGCATGGAACACTGTTATCTTCCCACCAAGTCCCTGTTTTTCTACTTGCATTTTTACATGCTTTCAAACTGCTAGGTTGACAGAAGCTGGGACAAGTAACGGGAGTTCACTCCATTACATGGCACTAGGGATTTGAACTGCTGAACTGCTGAACTTTCTGATCAATAAGACCTAATTTTTATTTGAATTAGATAGCAATAGCAATAGTAAAAACACTTAAGACTTATATACCATTTTACAGTGCTTTATAGCCCTCTCTAAGCAGTTTACAGAGTCTGTATATTGCTCCCCCAACAATCTGGTCCTTGTTTTACCGACTTTGGAAGGATGGAAGGCTGAATCAACCTTGATTCTGGTGAGATTCAAATTGCCAAATTGTAGTCAGCTGGCAGTCAGCAGAAATAGACTGCAGTACTGAACTCTAACCACTGTGCCATTGCAGCTCATATATTAGTTGTATGATGCCAGTTGTATCTGATAGCAGTCATGATGATGTCTCCATGCAAAATAACATGCATGAGTAGCAATAGGTATGAGTAGCAATAAATCAGTTTAATTGGACCTTCATGTGTGGACCTGATTTTTTGCACCTGACAATCATAGTTTACATAAAACAATTGAAACTGCTATCTCTTGGGCAGGCTAACATAAAATGGTTCTAGGTATTATGCATATAGGTAGCAAAGAAGCAACAAGATGTAATCGCTAAGAATGCTTCAAAAGTGAGTTGAAAGAAGGAAGTTATTAAGGAAGGTGACTCTTAAAGCGACATCTATTTTCAGGCTTGCATGGAAGTCTGAGAAAGAATAAGCTGCTTTAAAGAACAGCAAGGTGGTATGTTTGCACATGTGAGTCTTTTTTTCCAATTTTTTTTTATTTCAATCTGCATATTCACAACAATACATTAATAGTGTGGCATCAATATATCATACATTTCAGTATAGGCAAATTAATAATATCAATCATATCTCTCAATGCATATATTTCACATTAATTCATAATCCTTCAATGCTTATTTTCAACCTTTCAAAACTCCCTCCAAATGTCTACCACCATATCAGTTAAACATACCTAGCAATTCCATTATTCAATTTTCTCCCTGGTTTTATTATTTTTTTAGAATAAAAAATTCTCATTTGGCAAGCAGTGTGGTTCCACTACACATGTGACTCTTAATACTATGCTTTTGAATCATTTTCAAAGGATGCACAACTGGGGCTACCAGATGTTGGCTGCAAAATTTCAGATAGTTACTAGATGGAAGCAAAACTAGCATTTTGTGTGTGTTTCTGTTACCATTTTTTATTTATTTTATTTATTTATTTTATTTGCATTTATTTGCCGCCCTTCTCTGGAGACTCAGGGTGGCTTACAGTCTATGGAGCACCATGCTAAGTGCTCGGCAATAGCCTTCATTCCATTGTATATGCCTGCTTATTACTAGGGCTTTTGGCCCCCCCAAGCGGCGTGTTTACAAAGTCAACTTATTGCCCCCAACAATCTTGGGTCCTCAATTTACCTACCCCGAGAGGATGGAAGGCTGAGTCAACCTTGAGCCTGGTGGATTCAAGCCTGCACTAATTGCAGGCAGCTTGCACTAAGTGCTGGATGATTAACAGCCTGCACCACCAAGGCCCTTCAACCATTTATTGGTTGAACAGATTTTTGAAACCCAAATGTGGTCACTTCCCTACTTACTTTCTGCACCATTAAGAATAATAACAGAGAATAACAGATATTGGAGGGACTTTGGAAGTTTTCTAGTCCCATCCCTGCTCAAGTAGGGAATCTTATACACCATTTCAGACAAATAGTTATCCAATCTCTTAAAAACCTCTAGTATTGAAGCACCACAATTTCTGGAGGCAAGTTGTTCCACTGATTATTCTGTTAGGAAATGTCTCCTTAGTTCTTGGCTGGTTCTTTCCTTGATTAGCTTCCATTCCTAGTTTCTTGTCCTGCCTTCATGTGCTTTGGATAACGGGTTGTGGCAGCCCCTTAAATATTGGAACCCTGCTATCATGTCATCCCTAGTCCTTCTTTTCATTAAACTAGACGTATCCAATTCCTGCAACTGTTCTTTATGCTTTAGCTTCCAGCCCCAAATCATCTTTGCTGCTCTTCTTTGTTCTCTTTCTAGAGTCTCAACATCTTTTTTATATTGTGGTGACCAAAAATTGCATGCAATATTCCAAGTGTGGTCTTACCAAGGTATTATAAAGTGGTATTAACACCTACAATGGAATTTAATGGAAGTTCTTATACACTTTTACAACATAAGCCTATAGAGTCCCTGTGCTTTCAGGACACTTTTAGATTGAAAGTGGAAACCTCATCATAATATGCAGAATATTGCACACATACCACAACATTTGATTTCATGATGTTTGCAATTGGACCTCTAGTACAAGATCTATGAACAAGTATTTTCTAATTTTCAGAGTATAGGGCAAGAGCTTCAGTCACTTCCTCTTGGTAGTAGCTAAGAAACAACTTAGAGCCTTTAATGACACCACTTTTATACTAAAGAGCAATGGAATTACACTAAAGAATACATATTTTTGATGTTGAGTTTCCAGACCTTCTTTAAAATGATGCTTTCATTTTTGCACATATTTATTTAAAAATCCACTTTGCAGTCTAGTCTAATTTTAGTTTGGTACAGTATAGTGGAAAATAAACAAGGAAGAAAAAGACCACAGAGTTTCATGCAGAACATGAGTAGTTATTATTTTTGTCCTTCAAATGATCTTGGTAAGCATTACGCTCTATGTATGCTGCGGTTTCTGAGTTGGGAAATGTATTTTTTAATGCAAGCAGTGTGGTATATACCTAGCTGCCTGGCCTATTTTGAAGAAAGTTGCTGCTTCCATGAAAATAAGATCTGAAGGAATAACACTGAAATCTTCAACCCCCTGAGGTGTTCCTTAATGGTCATGGGTCTTTAAAAGTCAATCTGGTAACATCCAGACTTTTACCTCCATGAACAAATAGTATTTGGTTCCTGTAGCCTCTTAACTGAGGCATGTTGACTCTGAATTGATTCTTGAAACAACAGGAAAGTGTAGATAGTATCTGGCTATATTCACTCCAGGATGTCAGGGTGGGGGGGAGAAAGGAAAGGAAGTGAAGTCTCGGTATGTTGTTCAGCTTTGTAACCTGCTAATAAAATGATCTGGGAACTGCAGCTCCCATCTGTACAATTTTCTATAAATTTACAGGCTACAGTTTGAAGCCACCATGAAGAGTTATGAAATAGAAACTTTCAGAAAAATAGCAGGTTGCCTATTTTGTTAGGCTGCCTATTTGAAAGTGTCACTGAAATGAGTGCTGAAGTTTTTATTTTTTTGTTTAAATACAAGCACACATGTAAATATAATCCATGATTTGGAGAATCATTGGAGAAAATCCATCTTAAATCCACTTGGAGTTGAAAGTGACCTGATGGCACATAATCAGTGTATCAATCAATCATCCACTTCATATAAAATATCTTCATATCTGCCCATTATCTTTATTTATTCATTCATTCATTCATTCATTCATTCATTCATTCATTCATTCATTCATTCATTCGATTTGTATACCGCCCCCTCTCCCAAAAAGGGACTCGGGGCGGTGAACAGCCACAGTAAAAGCATACAAAGAGAAAAGTTAAAAGAGTTTAAAAATTAATTAAATACATGGCTAAGACCAGTAAAACCCATAAAAATTAAAATCGAATTAAAACCCCTACTCATAACGTTACACCAGACCGGCCTGTTGGAAAAGGTGGGTCTTAAGTGCTCGTCGGAAGGCCCGTAGGTCAGTAATGGCTCACATCTCCGCCAGTAGTTCATTCCAAAGGGAGGGTGCTCCCACAGAAAGCCCCACACCCTCGGGGCCACCAACCAACATCGACCAGCCGGCGGCACCCCGAGGAGGCCAGCCCTGAGGGAGCGCACCGGCCAGCGGGAGGCCGATGATGGCAGCAGGCGGTCCCGCAAGTACCCGGGTCCCAAGCCATGGAGCGCTTTAAAGATGGTCACTAGCACCTTGAATCACACCCGGAAGGTCACCGGAAGCCAGTGCAGCTCGCGCACGAGCAGTGTAATATGTGAGCTCCGAGAAGCCCCCAAGATCACCCGCGCGGCCGCACTCTGCACCAGTTGAATCCTCCGGATGCTCTTCAAGAAGAGCCCCATGTAGAGAGCATTGCAATAATCTAGGCGGGAGGTAACGAGAGCAGAAGTGACTGTGCGCAATGCGCCTTGATCCAGAAAGGACCGCACGGGTGATCTTGGGGGCTTCTCGGAGTTCCCACCGGAAGCCAGTAAGCCATAATTCTTGCTACTCCTATGCAGAAAGTCTCTTAAAACATTTGTCCAACTTTAACACAGTCTCTATATTCTCTCTATACTGGAACTAAATTGGTAGTGAACCTAAGCTTAATAACTGCAGTAATTCACTTAACAATTACCACAAAAACATCAGAAAAGTGAATTCAGTGATGTTAGTGCTTCAGTTTATGATTACAAGGACTTATGACTGGATTTTAGGTCCCAATTGTTATTGTAAGTCAAGGACTACTTGTAGTTATTTGCAGAAGCTTTTGTAAATAGGAGATAACAAAATTTTATTTCAATATTTGCCACCAAGATAGTGTTGATTCTTAATATCCACACAGGCTTTTTGATTTTTTTACAATGTATCAGTGAATTTCCTTCACTTCCATAGTGAAAGAAGTATTAAATATAAGTTTAAGGACAGAATCTTTTTAATAAACAGAAAAAGGGTGACTAGAATGTTGATTTTGGAAAATTATAAATGAACTAAGAATCCAGATGGCGTCAAAATAAGATTTTGAAATTAATCATAAGAATTCTTCACACAGGAAAATGCTGCTGTTTGAATTCATAAAAAAAGACATAATAGGATAAGAATTTGACATTAGTGGGAAGCAGAAGAAATTAAAAATTACAATTAAAGAGAAGAGCACTTAAATTTGACTTACACATAATGGAACAAAATACTATTAGCACTGAATATGTTGAATTAAATATAAAGCTTGTTAAAAGAAAGGAATATTGGATTTGTTTGATCAAGATTCAAATAGATTGTGGTTATTTCTGATAATCCTTAATTCAGGTGTTCCCAGCCTCTGGTCCATGGACCGGCACTGGTCCATGGCATGCCAGAAAACCAGCCATGCAAAAAAGTGAAGCCCCATCCATGGGATGTAGACCATATGTAAAACCACGCCCCTTCCACTCCACGGAAAAATTTCTCTCTACAGAATTGGTCCTTGCTGCCCAAAAGATTGGATGCCTTAATGGACTTTTGCTGACCAGGGCTGAACAACAAGACTTTAAAGCAGTGGTTCCCAAAGTGGGCGGTACCGGCCCCTGGGGGGACAGTGGGTTGCCTTAGGGGGGGTGCTAAGAGGCAAGGGGGGCAGCAGGGGGGCGCTAAGAAGTGGCAGGGGGGTGCTGGAGGTGGGCCCTTGCAGGGCACAATTCAGGGGTGAGAAGAAATCCCGCTGCCGCCGCATTCAAGCCAAGGCCCCGCAGGATCACCCCATTGACTTGCACCCTTTGGTACAAAGGGCTCAATGGGGGGATCCTGCGGAGCTTCACCCCAAATGCAACGTTGGGAAAGGAGATATCCCGCAGGATCACTCCATTGACTTGGTGCAAAGGCCTCGCTCCGAACGCAGCATTGGGAAAGGAGAGCAAAGCCAGAGTGCCTTTGCTCTCCTTTTCAAACATCCCACCACTGCCATGTTCGGGGCGATGTCCCGCAGGATCACCCCATTGATTTGCATGCTCCAGTGCAAAGGGCTGAATGGGGCGATCCTGCGGGGCCTCGCCCCGAATGCAGCATTGGAAAAGGAGAGCAAAGCCAGATTACCTTTGCTCTCCTTTTCAAACATCCCGCCGCCACCACGTTCGGGGTGAGGACCCACAGGTCCACTCCATTGAGCTCCTTGCACTGGAGGCACCTGCCCAAGCAAGTCCGAATGGAACAGTGCACTAGAGGGTGTCCCTCTAGTAGAAATGTGCCCAGCTGGGTTTTGGGTTTTTCACCAGCCGAGGGCCCAGGGGAGGGGTGGGGGGGGTTGCGGTAATTATTCGGGAGGATCTGGTTCCTAGGGAATCCACTGTTCCTCAGACGACCAGATGTGAGTCCCTTTTTGTTAAGTGTGGTTCCGGGGTTCAGATGGGCCTATAGATTTTATTTATTTATTTATAAAATTTTTATACCGCCCTTCTCCCTAGGGACTCAGGGCGGTGTACAGCCAATCCAAAACCCCGACAATGATACAAAAGTTAAAAAGAGATTAAATTGAATATTTGGCCGAATATAAAAGCCCACCCCACCCCCTTAAAACCCCCAAATTAAAATTACTAAAAAGCAATGGAGACAAATTAAAACCCTCTCTCAGCCCAGGCCAGCCTGCTCGAAAAGCCAGGTCTTCAGCGCGCGCCTGGTTCCCTGCTATGTGACATCGGCCCTACCTGAGCTCCTCGAGGTCATAGCCGGTCTGGCGGTTGAGACCCCCAGGCTGATGGTCATGGGGGATCTCAACCTGCCTTCGGCCGGTGGCGCCTCGGGGATTGCTCAGGAGTTCTTGGCTTCCACGACAGCCTTGGGCCTGACCCAATTAATTAGGGAACCCATGCACACTGGGGGTCACATGCTGGATTTGGTTTTTGTCTCTGGACAGTGGCAGGATGATCTGGGTGTTGGGGACGTTTTTGTTGAACTCTTGTCATGGTCAGATCATTCGCTCCTTAGGCTGGACTTCCAGGCCGTACCTCCCCATACGTTGGTACCGCCCCAGGCGTCTGATGGATCCAGATAGGTTCCTGATGGAGCTTGGGCCATATCCCGACATTCAAACTCACGACTCGGTGGGGGACCTGGTCGCCACCTGGCACGACCCTGGACCGGGTCGTGCCCTTGCAGCCTCTGACCTGGCACCGCTCTCACTTGGCCCCCTGGTTTTCCGAGGAGCTGAGGGAGATGAAGCGCCGGAAAAGACGCCTGGAGAGTATTTGGAGGACTACTCGCTCCAGACCCGACCAAACACTATTACGGTCTTATATCAAGACCTATTTAGTGGCGATAAGGTGTTCTTACTTTTCCACCCTTATTGCGTCTGCAGGAAACCGCACGGCCGCCTTGTTTAGAGTGACCCGCTCCCTCTTGGAAGGGGGAGCACGGGAGGACCCCTTGCAGGGACAGGCTGAGAATTTTTCAAAGTTCCTGGTGGATAAAATCGCTCGGATCCGAGATGGGTTGGACTCTGAATGGGCAGCTCTGGGTGGGGGATCGGGGGCGGAATTTGAAACAGTCATTTGGGAGGAGTTTGATCCTGTGACCCCCGAAGACATGGACAGGTTGCTGCGGGGACTGAATGCTACCACATGTTTATTGGACCCGTGTCCCTCCTGGCTGGTGTTGGCCACCCGGGAGGTGACACGAAGTTGGTTTCAGGGTATTATTAACGCTTCCTTGAGTGAGGGATACCTACCCGCCACCTTGAAAGAGGCGGTGGTGAGACCCCTCCTCAAGAAACTGTCCCTGGACCCAACTCTGTTATCTAATTATCGTCCCGTCTCCAACCTTCGTTTTATGGCAAAGGTTGTTGAGAGTGTGGTGGCACAACAGTTTCCCCAGCACCTGGATGAAGCTGTCTATTTGGATCCATGCCAATCGGGCTTCAGGCCCGGGCACAGCACAGAGACGGCATTGGTCACATTGGTGGATGATCTCTGGAGGGCCCGTGACAGAGGTTATTCCTCTGTCCTGGTCCTCTTAGATCTCTCGGCAGCTTTCGATACTGTCGACCACAGTATCTTATTGCAGCAGCTGGAGGGGTTGGGAGTGGGAGGCACTGTTATGCGGTGATTCTCCTCCTTCCTCTCAGACCGCTCGCAATTTGTGTTGGCAGGGGGCAGAGGTCGGCCCCGAGGCCCCTGGTCTGTGGGGTGCCTCAGGGGTCGGTGCTCTCACCCCTTCTGTTCAACATTTATATGAAGCCACTGGGCGAGATCATCCGTGGCTTTGGGGTAGAGTTCCATCAGTATGCTGATGACACTCAGCTGTACATTTCTACCCCGGGCCACCCCGATGAAGCTGTCGAGGTGATGACCCGGTGCCTGGAGGCCAAGCGGTGTTGGATGGGACGAAACAGGCTTCAGCTCAACCCATCTAAGACTGAGTGGCTGTGCTTCCCGACACCCCGGTATAGCCAGCTGGTTCCATCGCTGGCTGTGGGGGGGAAATTCTTGCCCCCACAGAGAGGGCCCGCAATCTGGGTGTCCTCCTGGATGTGCGGCTGTCATTGGAAGATCATGTGGCGGCCGTTGCCAGGGGGGCTTTTGGTCAGGTCCGTAGGATCTACCAGTTGCGGCCTTTTCTGGATAGGGATGCGCTTCGCACGGTCACCTCCGCCCTGGTGACCTCCCGCCTAAACTATGTCAATGCTCTCTACATGGGACTGCCTTTGAAGAGCATCCGGAGGCTCCAGTTGGTGCAGAATGCGGCCACGAGGGTGGTAATGGGAGCTCCTCAGGACTCCCATGTTACGCCACTTCTGCGCGCACTGCATTGGCTCCCGGTGGCCCTCCGGGTGTGCTTCAAAGTCTTGGTTATTATCTTTAAAGCGCTCCATGGCTCGGGACCGGGATACCTGCGAGACCGCCTCCTGCCATCATCGGTTTCCCACCGACCGGTACGCTCCCATAGAGTCGGTCTCCTCGGGGTGCCGCCGGCTGGATGGCTGGCGACCCCGAGGATGCGGGCCTTTTCATTGGGAGCATCCCCTCTCTGGAATGAATTACCCCCGGAGGTGAGGGACGTCCCTGATCTCATGACCTTCCGTCGTTTACTTAAAACTCATCTATTTCGGCAAGCCGGACTGGCCTAGGGGTTTTTAAATTTTAACCTGGTTCTTAATCTCTTTTAACTTTTTGTTTTAAATTTTAATTAGAGCCAAATTGTATTTAATTCTTTTAATTTTTAATATTGTCATATTGTACATGTGTTCCGTATGTATATTTTTTATCTTGGCTGTTCACCTCCCCGAGTCCCTTTGGGAGAGGGGGTGGTATATAAGTCTAACTAATAAATCAATCAATCAATCAATGGGGTGAGCCTAAAAGAGGGAAAGAGAGAGGAAAGAAAGAGAGAGAAAGAGAGAAGGAAGAAGAGAAAGAGAAAAGGGAAAGAAAAAAAAAGGGACAGACAAAGAAAGGGGGAGATGGAAGGAAGGGACAGGAAAAAAAAAAGAAATAAAGAAGGAGGGAGGGAGGAGAAAGATAATGAGATATCTATTCTAGTCCAATCACCTGCTCCAGCAGGGTTAGAAGGGAGTGTGTGTGTGTTCTCCTTGTAATTTACCAATACATTTTGGTTTTGCCTTCTTCAGAATTGGCACTGTAATATATTGGAGAAAAGTAATTTTTTAGGGTGGAGATCTGGTCCAATGGATCCTGTTTAAAGCCTCAACAAAATGTGAGAGCTGGCCATGTTTCATCCACAAAACCTTTAATTAATAGAAGCCAGAGATGTTTTAATGTGCTGGCAAAGATGCTGGCAAAGATGTTTCAGTGTGGAAAAGGGCCTCTAAACTAGGCCTCATTTCAATCTGATGCATCAGGTTTCTCTCTCCCTCTCTCTCTCTCCCTCTCCCCCTCCATCCCTCCATCCTCCCTCTTTCTTTGTCCCTTTTTCTTTCTTTCTTTCCCTTTTCTCTTTCTTTTCTTCCTTCTCTTTTTCTCTCTTTCTTTTCTCTCTCTCTTTCCCTCTTCCAGGCTCACTCCATTGATTTGGTGCACTGCTCCATTCGGACTTGCTTGGGCAGGTCCCTCCAGTGCAGCGGGCTCAATGGGGTGGACCTGTGGGGTTGGCACCTAGAACGCGGCAGTGCCGGCACGGTTGAAAAGTAGAGCAAAGCCAGAGATCAGTAATTTTTGCTGCAAAGAATCACAAAAGCTTCTGGGTTGTGCACAAAGGACACACATGTCAATGCAATTCAGCAACATAAAATAAAGAGATACAAATAAAACAAATCAAAGAAAGCATCTCTGATTAGATTTTATTCACTACTAGAATCTAATCAGAGATGCTTTGCCGATTCTAGTCCAATGACCTGCTCCAGCAGGGTTGGAAGGGAGTATGTGTATACATGTGTGCATGGCTGTCAAAACTCCAAAAACAGGTCAAGTAGTTCTGTGGAGGCCAATCATAAATTAGAACACTTGCTAACCAACTGCCCATTAAGTAAGGACCACTTGTATTTAGTTTTCCAGTCACCAAATCATGCCCACCCAGTCACATGACCAGCAATCCATGCCACCAGTCACGTGACCAGCAAGCCATGCCCACCCAGTCACATGACCAGCAAATCACACCCTCAAATTAGGCCACACCCACAGAAATTTGAATCCCGCCCCTGGGTGGGGGGCATTGAGGATGAATTTGTAGCACCAATGGGGCGGTGGACTGAAAAAGTTTGGGTACCATTGCTTTAAAGGATCTATAAAAAATACAGATAACAAAGTTTGATAAGTTGTGTTTATGTTATGACTAATCATTTAATGATCATTTGAGGTTATGACAACCTTGGAAAGGGTTTCCAGCCTTCAGAAAACATTGCACCATCATCTCCCCTGGTTACATGATGACATTTCAAGTGTTTGGCAAACCAGCTTGCATATACAACCATTTGCAGTGTCCCACCATTATGTGACAAAAATTTGCAATGTTATTTCCCCATCTTTGTGGGGGTTGTTTTGTTGGTTTTCAGCAGGAAAAATGGATTTCTTTAATGGACTTTCAATTGTGTGATTTGATTAATGATCATTGTAAAAATAATTTCAAAATGGGGTTCGGTTATGTGAGTGTTTAGGTCCTCTTTGTTGATGGTAGCTATTTAATGAATTAATAATGAGCGAACACAAATTGTATTTTGAAACTTATGCAAAATATGCCTGCATCTATCAAGCACAACACTTTTGTTGCCAGCAGAATTGACAAAAGCTTATGTTCTTTTACTTATATCTCCCACTTCGTTAAAATGTGTACTCGTTTTATAAAGCATAGACTTTGTGGGCATCCCTTTTTATAACTGTGGCGTAAAAGTGGTTGTTAGCTGTAATATGACCTTTGCTTCTAACCTGTCTTCCGAGTTTCTTTAAGCGTTAAAGGCCAAATGTTTTTATTTTCTGGCTCCTCAACATTCACATGCTAGCGTCTAGGTTTTCTGGCAGAGAATAATAAGTGGCTGAATTAAGTTCTTTATTGGATTTGAGGGGTTTTCCTCTCCTTATGGTAAATGATTATTGTATTATTCCTTCTTGTGAGTTTTTTTGGTCCTAAGAATCAGAACTTAAGGAGCTCTCTATTTTGCTTCCCCCCCCACATAGCTGATAGCAAAACCTTTATCAATATAATCAAATTCACTTTCTTTTAAGTGGTAAAGATTATTTATAAAGATAATTTCAGTTCTTTTAGTGTACATCCTAAATGGAGAGAATTGCTCTCATGAGAGTGAATTTTGGTGTAAGAAAGTTATAATGCGTGAAAATAGTAATCTGGATGGAATTGAAATTTTGATAATGCTAGCATTTGGAATAAACCAAGCCAAAAGAGCAAATGGGGGGTGGGGAGGAAATCAACAATTATCCAAGAAAGATTTCTATATACCCTTGATGGCGAATCTATGGCACTCTCTGATGGCACGCAAGCCATTGCCCCAATTCAGCTCTGGCGCACATGCTTGCGCGCATTCTCCTGGCCAGCTGACCTTCAGGTCTCTGCTATGAATGTGCAGGGGGGCTTGTCACATGCAGGCGGGTCATGTGTGTATGTGTGGGAGAGCGGGTCACGTTCGGGGGGATGTGTGCAGGAGGGCGTGCATTGCATTTTGGGGGTTTGGGTGCTTACACATGTGTGCTTTGGATACTCAGTCCGGAAAAGGTTAGCTATCACTGCTATATACCATGTATTCTCTTTTAGGTCTGGCAAAGTGCCATTGTTGTGATCTCTTATCTAGCTCCAAGGAACTGCAGTAAGTTCAATTGCAAATCGGTTCCTGCTTTCTCTATTTCTTAGATCATCCACTAAGAATTGTGCAACTTTCAGAGGGAAAATTACAGGGTGGCATTTATATTTTTGTGCTTGGTTCTATCCCTAAATAGTAATAAATGATAAATGTGCATTAAACATATATTTTACAGTAGCTTTCTTTATCCTCACTGGGTCATGTGAGGTAGACTCTTTCAATTTTGTTCCTATCCTAGTCCATGTGCATTAAACATATATTTTTCAGTAGCTTTCTTTATCCTCATTGGGTCTTCAGTGATGTAGACTCTTTTAATTTTGTTCCTATCCTAATCCATATTCATATAAATAATTCTAAATGTATATTTAATGAATAATTTTGACTTTTTACCCAACCCATGGTCACCCCTAGTTCTGATTATAATTTCTAACTCTCAGAGTTATTTGTCTAGAATAATTTACTTAGCAAATTCTAAACCCTACACAATAATCCATTTATATTTACTTCCACAACATGAATTTTGCATTACAAATTAATTGCCAGTTATTATTTTCTGAATATTTTCCATCCTAAAGATCTTTTGGTTGTCGTTCCTTAACAAAACACTGCTTTTGTCTGAGTTTCCTTGCGAACTAAAGGGTATGTATTTGGCATTACAAAAAGAATGGCTGTTTATTGTCCTGCAATGTAGGGCTGCATTTCTGAAAGACAAATGGCTGGAAACTGCTCTAGTTCATAGATCCAGGTGTTTAATCATCCCCAAGCAACAGGAATGCTACAAACGGGATTTGCATTAAATTAGAGAATGAAGGACATTTTAGAACTCTCTCAGCAATAGATCAGAAGCAGGGCAGTGTGGATGATGAAGCAGTGCAGAAAACCGAAGAGGAAAAATGCTAGAAATGAAATATAGAGAGAGCTTAGGTCATTTTCAAGGTGTCCTTCTGGCAGCAATGCGCATTGTGTATTGGGATTTTGATCTCATCCCATCAGGTTCTTTGCAAAAAGTTCTGAATTTATCATTTGTTTAAATTATGTACAGTCTGTTTTTCAGTTTTGTTTCCAATCTTTTTGAACACGGCAGAAGTACTTTTAAGATACTTTTGGAAGAAATGCATTTTAGCAGCCTTTAGGATCTTGCCAGATCATTCTGTGATGAAAACTCTACAGCTGTATGAAAGGTGTTGGTGGGTCAGGATTATTTTGTCTACTGAAATGGGATTTGGGGACATGTTTGTTGTAGTTTTGCCCAAGAGTTATACAGTATTCTTTTTATCAGAATCCAAGTTCTTGAACTTTGAGGAATTAAGAACTTGTCCACAAGGAAAAATTCTTCATGAAAGGTTGATTCATTCTTGCTCATTACAATAGGACCTAATTTTAAAATAGAACATAGTTGCTGATATCTTTTCTTTTTTGAAAAAAGTTAAATAATTTTATTAAATTTTACTAAAAGTTTTAAAAAGAAAGATAAAAGCTAATACAAACTAGAGTAAGGAAGAAAAAAGAAAGAAAGCTAAAAGTACAAGAAAAGAAAGAAAAGTAAAAAAAATAGAAAACAAAGAAAACAAAGAAAAAAGACACAAAGACATGACTTCTGATTTTTTTACAGCAGTTATAAGTGCAATTATAAATTTATCTCTTTTTTAAAAAATTCAGGATATCTATCTATCCATCCATCAATCCATCCATCCATCCATCCATCCATCTATCCTAATCATCCAAACCATAAATCTATAAGTTCATTATTTTTTATTTTCTGGAAAAGGTCTATGGAGATTCTCAGCCATCTTTGACCAAAAGATGCTTTTTCAAGAGGCAACTGGACTTCCTTGTTTTTTCCCTTGAATATGTTTTGCTTCTCATTCCAGAAGCTTCATCCAAGAAGAGAACTGAAAAAGCAAAACAATGTCAAGGAAAAAACAAGAAAGTACAGTTGTCTCTTGAAAAGCACTTTTGGGAGGTCCATAAGAGGTTTCCCAATACCCATAAGGAATATTGTTTTTTCTTTAATGAAAGAAGTCATTTTGCCATCTCAGCAAATTTCATCATCTCCAACCATTCTTTCACTGTAGATATTGCAACATCTTTCTATACATTAATCTTGCTGTAGTTTGTTATACAAAAATAAAATTCCATGTTTTCCAGATGAGCTGTTCAGAGCATCCATTGATTGGGAGATGCTTCTGTCGGTCGTCTGATAGGCTGGGCTTTAATTGTGAAGACGCTCCTTCTCCTCCACGGGACTCCTCCCTAGCATCCCCAGTTTTTGTTCAGCCTTCGTGGATATAGGCAGCTTTCTTTCCTTTCCCTTGGCCGGAATAGCAAACACTTCAAAAGAATAAAACAAAAATGGTTTGCCTTTAAGCTCTAAAAAATTCTTTAAGGCTCTTTGTATCAATGAGCCAAGTAGCTCCCTTGGGCATATAACATCAAGCCGAGGGAGCTCACCATAGCATTGGGGAGTGATCCCCTCACCCCCAGGGCAATCGGAGGCGATAACGCCTCAGCCGCATGGTTAACAACCCACATTTCTTAGCCTGTGCCATTGTGACCTTTTCAAGGAGTGGTTATAAATGGTCCATAAGGACCAAGAGGGGAATCTGAACCAGACGGAAGCCCTCCCGTAGGACACGCCAAGCTTTGGCGTGTCCCAATCAATGGATGCTCTGAACAGCTCATCTGGAGAAAGGACGTTGGTACTTACCTGACATGCCCTTTCTCTGTGAGTTGTGAAGAACATCCATCCCCACCCTTACTCGTCTGGTGGGATGTTGTTCTGGCCAAGTATTAGAAAGGGTGAAGGAGAAGAAAGGTTTTCATCACTTCGACTTCGCCAAAACTGGGGACACTAGGGAGGAGTCCCGTGGAGGAGTAGGAGCATCCTCACAATTAAAGCCCAGCCTATCAGACAAGCGACAGAAGCATCTCCCAATCAAGGGATGCTCTTCACAGCTTCACAGGAAAAGGGCATGTCAGGTAAGTACCAACGCCCCATTTTTTCCCCAACTGTTTGTCCATCAGGCTCAGAGGACAGACCTCTGATCCTGGTAGTATATTAATCTTTAACATCTGTTCAATCAATCTGTTCAAACTGCAGAAAAAACAATTATCACCCACCTGCCTTCAATCGAGGACCTGTATACTGCACGAGTCAAAAAGAGGGCTGTGAAAATATTTACAGACCCCTCACATCCTGGACATAAACAGTTTCAACTATTTCCCTCAAAACGATGCTATAGAGCACTGCACACCAGAACAACTAGACCCAAGAACAGTTTTTTCCCCGAAAGCCATCACTCTGCTATACAAATAATTCCCTCAACACTGTTCAACTATTTACAAAGTGTACACTACTATTACTGTTAATCTTCTCATCACTCCTTATCACCCATCCCCTCCCACTTGTGACTATAACTTTGTTGCTTGTATCCTCTGTTTCCTAGTATGATTTGATATTGATTGTACCCTATGACTATCATTAAGTGTTGTACATTATGATTTTTGATTCTTAACGAATGTTCTTTCTTTATGTATACTGAGAGTATTTACACCAAGACAAATTCCTTGTGTATCCAATCACACTTGGCCAATAAAGTATTCTATTCTATTCAGTGTACATATTTGAATTCAAAATTTTCTGGCTTTTTTACACCAAGCATGATAAAATGTCAATTCCTGTTTTTTCTTATTTCCAGTAGAATAGAATAGAATACTTTATTGGCCAAGTGTGATTGTACACACAAGGAATTTGTCTTGTATGAATTTGAAGTGCCTTTATACATTCAAGACAATTTCCCTGGTGACATATAGCAATGATAAGTATTTTATAAACATTTACTTTGGAAATATAACAGTTCAGTCTTTCAACCACATATTTCCCATTGTTCCATAGTAATATTGTAATTAACTTTTTATTCCATTTTATTGTATATTCTTTCACTCCTTCTCATTCTTACAAAGTTTAAAACCATAAACTCTTATGTCTACTTTAAATCCTTATAATATTTTTTATAAGAAAACCATTGGCAATTATGTCCCTCTGCCACCAGTTCTTCTCTTGATTTTATTTTGTTTCTCCTTGACAATATTCTAATATCTCAAAATAATTTAGCCATTTGTGTTTTCCTCTTATTTCTGATCTGTAAAATGCTTCTTGTGTAGACACCGACAAAGGTGCTCTGAGGTGTAAGCTTGATTATTTATTCCATATTCTCAATATGGTATGAATAACATAAAATCCTACACAACAATTTTATTTATTGTTATTGTTATGGCTAACAATAATTGTTAAGATCCACATTAATCTTGACTTTGTAGTGCTGCAGATACCCATGTTATCCAAATCTCAGGTCATGTCTTTCTAATTCCAAAAACCTTCTATTTCTTGACTTCTTCTTTCATCTCCCCTTTCATCTTTACAAATTTTTCATCCCCTCCATCTTTTTTCAAAAGCTATCAATTTAATAACCAGTGATTTTGTCAATTTATTATCAAATGATTCAGCTCATTTATTTCCCAATTCCTCAAACATTTAGTCATCTAGTCCCATTTCTTGTCTGGTACCCAAGAGAATCGAGAAGATAAAATAAGGGTGGCAATGAAGATCTCTTCTTTTCATCAGATGAATTGTATAGAGTACTTGACAGAATTGGTTGCTCGTCCTATATCTGTATTTCCATACTTGTTCATTCATCTATATTAAGAGGAGCCTCTGTGGTGCAGCGGTTAGAGTGCAGTACTGCAAGCTACTTCTGCTGCAGCCAGTGCCTACAATTTGGCAGTTCAAATCCCACCTGACTCAGCCTTCCATCCTTCCAAGGTTGGGTAAAATGAGGACCCAAATTGTTGGGATCAATATGCTGGCTCTATATGCTCTAATATGCTGTAAACTGCTTAGAGGGGGCTGTAAAGCACTATAAAGCGGTATATAAGTAAGTGCTATTGCTATTAACTCTCATTCCCTTAAATGTTAAGCTTGAAACAAATTGTGTATGTATTCACTGATTTGATCCAAATACTGTAAAACAGTTATGTTGAGGCTTTAACACTTCTATTCTAAGTTGGAGTGAAAGTTGACCTTCTTTTAAGTTGTAATTTTACTGTGATAATGCCCCAACAAATGTAATGGGAGTGATTACATCCACACAGTATAATCTGAGCTTGCTTTCTCAATTCTGCTGATTGACCAGATCAATACATTCTTAGATGAAGATATAAGTGAATATCCCAAAAGTACTTTTATTTTTTTTCAAGGGGCAACTGGACTTTCTGATTTTTCACTTCTCATCTAAGAAACTTCTTCTGAAGAGCTGAAGAAGCTTCTTGGATGAGAAATGAAATGTCTTCAAAGAAAAACCAGAAAGTTCCATTGCCTCTTGGGGGGGGGGGGGGGGAAGAAAGCACCTTTGGGGACAACCATGATCTGGATGACTGAGAATCTCATAGACATATAAGTGAATAGTACCAGTTTACCGTGACAAAGGAGACTATTATTGCAGAATGATAAAAGATGCATCAGAGTCAATTCTCTGGTCCGAATTCCTCTAAAATGGGTATAAATGATACATAATGATTTAATAATCGATTAGCAAGATGGCAAATGCCTTTTACTGATCTGTGTATTCTAGTGCTCCTTTATACTATTCTAAACATGCGAATGAGGTAAACATAACCTTACATACCTTGAGATTCTGATTTAGAGTCTGGTTTTGATTCTGCTTTCTTTCACCATATGCCCCCTGACAGTTTCAAGAAATGTTTTCCCAGGAATTTTTTTTTCCGTTCTCTCATATTGCGTGGGGTAATTATGGTAGCTGCTGCTGAAATTCGCACGCACCTGCTTCTGCAAATCTGGCATTGCTTTTGCTAGGAACAGTTGTGTGGGCTAATGAGCACCTGCAGCTTCAAAATCCATGGCATTAGTCAATATGTTACCTCCGGCTACCGCTGCTAGCCTTTCAGTTTTCATTTTGCTTTGTGCCAAATGATGCTCCCTTCAGACATCTCTGAGTAAATAGGCCATTATCCCCTGGAAATTGTGCACTGAACCTGTTTGAGACAGAGATGGGTAGCAAAGGGACCAGGGAAGCTTTTCAGTTTGTTTCTCTTGTCTGTCGTATTTCCTGTTCTCACACACAGAGAGAGAGAGAGAGAGAGAGACAGAGAGAGAGATTTACTCTGTTTTCTACTGAGAGCTAGAACATCAGACTGTTTGACCGGATAAGAAGGATGACTTCCCCGTGCTGCATTTGATAGGAGATAGTTGAGGAAGTTCTTGGTTGTCCAGGAAGAGAAATCATACAAAAGAAAATGATTGCAAATTATTTCCCCAACTTCTCCCTGTCATTCATTCCCACTTGTGGAGTTGTAAAAATACAACTTGGGCAGTGGGTGGGAGAAAGTCAGGAACTTTTTGTACTCGCATGCCAGGAAGCAGTAAAAAGAGGAAGTGATGCGTAAAAAAAGAATGTTAATTATTTTTCTGCAAGTATTAATAAGGAGGTGTGGGCATCCTGGTAAATGACCTATTCTGAACTTGCTTCCACAAGAGGGAGCTCTTGGAACTTTAAATGAAAGATTAAGCTGAACTAATTCAGATTTACTGCACTGAGATTTCCTCAACATGGTAGAGGCAGGCTGATTAGATTCTTTAGGCATTGCTATGAGGCAATCCCTGTACGTTTCCTGGAAATTGTAAGCTTTTGTAGCGCCCCTTTATTTTTCTCTATGAAGTATGTAGTATTAGCAATGAAGGACAAAGCCTGCACCACGTCTGAACTGAGAAAACCTTCAGGTATTTCAGAAAGGAACATATGTTGAATGTATGAATATATGTTGTTGCTCTGACAATATTGCTGCCTGCAACGGGCTTGCCTGAGCTGCCTCTAAGCTGCTTTTTAAGGCTTGTCTTCTCCTTAATAGTAAAACTGACATTGCATGAAAAAAATTGACCAACTGCTAGTGAGATACATCTGGATAATATCTGTCATCAGTTCGCTGCACAAGTTCCTTCTCCGAGCCTGTCAATTTTGACCCATAAAAATCAGGAAATGAACTTTTGTTTCAGTACTTGCTGTTCCAAGACTCGCTTTCTGCACCATTTCTCAGACTTGCCATTCTCTCAAAGGATTGAGCAAGTATTCTCCTCCAGCTATAATATAGCAATTCTGAACAAGAGCAGTACATTGCAGGCCTTTTAGGTCATTCTGAAAGGGTCAAGAAATTAAAATAAATGCTGAATGCATAGGTTTCTTTTGGCCTCCTTCATTGAAGGCTTCCTTGCCTCATTTCAGCAATAGTGTTAATATCTGATGTCCCTATAGGTAAATCAGATTAGATGTTGCTTGTATTTTTTGCACTGGAGAAGATGTTTAGCAGCTAGAGTACTGCATTCAGTTTTGGTCACTACATTATAAAAAAGATGTTGACACTCTAGAAAAAGTACAGAGAAGAACAACCAGGATGATTAGGGGACTGGAGACTAAGGCATACGAAGAACGGTTACAGGAACTGGGCTTGGCTAGTCTAGTGAAGAGAAGGATCCTGGGAGACATGATAGCAGTCTTCTAATATTTGAGGGGCTGCTACAGAGAGGGGTCAATCTATTTTCTAAAGCACCTGTAGGCCAGACAAGGAATAATGGATGGAAATTAAACAAGGAGAGATTTAACCTGGAAATAAGGAGAAACTTTCTGACAGTGAGAACAATCAACCAATGGAACAGCTTTCCCTCGGAAGTTGTGGGAGCGTCATCGCTTGAGACTGGACTGCCATTTGTCAGAAATGGTGTAGGGTCTCCCGCTTGGGTGGGGGGTGGTGGACTGGATGACCTACAAGGTCCCTTCCAACTCTGATTATCTGTTATCTGTTAGCTTGTTTTTTTAAAAAAAAAACATGCAGCACTGATTACAAAATGAACTTTTAAATCTCTCTGAATTGGAGCTGGTTAGTAGGTTTGATTTAGATCTTCAGAACTTCAGAGAAGCCAGGAAATGCTTTACACGACAGTGCTGTAAATGGGTTAATAAATATCTGATTTCAGACTCCTGATGATCAAAGAGTTTGCCCCGAACATTCTTTGAATGTTCTCTTACATTCTTTGAATGTGTCTGATGTTTGAACATCCTAAATCAGCCTTTTTGTTAAAAAAAAAATGTGGGATCTTCCTGACTGCAATTGAAATTGCAACACCCAGCATTCTTAGCCAGCCTTATTTTTTTGGAAAGTTGTAGTCCAGCAGATACTAGACTGAGAAGGTTTTCCCAAAGGGTTGTTTCTTTCATACTTTAAGGGCATGCTCCTGTGGCCTGTTTGAAGATGTCAGTCTCCTGTGGATATTCTGCAGTTTCTTCTTATCCCTGGAAAAATGTTCATTTTGGGATGGATTAGTGTCAGGCGCAAGCTATGAGAAGCAATCATGGATAGTCTCATTGTATTGTTAGTCATCTATGTTACAAGAATCTCACCAGACTGACTGTGTTCCGTTGGGAACATAAAGCTTCAAGGATTCTGAGAGAGGTCAGACCTGTTCTGCTTTCTTCAGTGCAAAGCTCACCCCCTTCTTAAAACCTCTCTCCATTCTAGCTGGAGACTCCATCACAATTAGTCAGTACAAACTGCAATGATACAGAAGTAATGAAGTGTGTGTGGTGACATTGTAACACATATCTTGTATAAGCACCTGGATGTTGCATAGAAGTATATAGGACAGTGGTGGTAAACCTATGGCACGCGTGCCACAGGTGGCAGGTAGAGCACTCTCTGTGGGCACATGCGCCATCATCCCAGCTCAGATCCACCGCGCATGCGCCTCCCACTGCCCAGCTGGCCTTCGGGTCTCTGCTGTGCATGCATGGGGGTGGGGCACATGTGCAGGGGCAGGGCTCATGGGGGGCACATGCACACATGTGCATGGGGCATGCATGGGGCATGGGCACATGCACGGGGACATTAATGCACGGAGGTGCACCTTGCATTTTGGGTATGCTATAACTATTGTGAAAGAAAATTAGAAGTCATTTCTTTATATTTTTCTTTCCTTCAGCACTTTCTGCCTTTTTTTCTTTCTTTTTACTTTTTTCTTCCTTTTACCTTAATTATTAGTTGCTGATAGTCTTATTTATCTTTTTAGTATAAAAAAAATTAATAACATTATCTTAGAAAAGTAATTTTATATTGGCTCCAAACTGAAGGTGATTTATATGTTCAGAATATTTTTTGAAGGCTTTCTGTGTTTCCTTTTTCAGCAGAAATGTTTGAACAGAGAAACAGGTTAAATAAGTAATGTAAAATAATATCCTCTTAGCCTACATTATTTCTAAAGGCATCGGCACATCACTAGTTCATTGCTGAGGAATTGCTGCAATTCTCACTGAATATATCTATCTCTCTTCGCTATTTTTAACATTGCTTTAATTTTACAGCTCTTTTTTAAACTTTTTTTTTCAAAAATAAAAAAGATTCCAAGAAATATCAATGTCAGTCGTAAAAATATACAGGCACTGATTAAAATCATTTCCCCGTTTGCTTTGAAAGGAAAGTTCAACCGCGTGGTGAAATATTGGCTGTGCCTGGTGAACTGTTGGCACCTTCATTTATAATTCTGTCAGCTATTTATGCCATGGCTAATGACTAGAGAAGAGATGACACTTGGCTACTGGGCGGGGTAGAGGGAGACTAAATTATGCTTCAAAAAGATTGATGCTGATGCAGGAAGGTTTCTTAATAGTCCTTTATATTTTAATAGGAACTTGCGTTAAAAATGCTGCACTTGTTATCCATGCAGGATTGTAAGGCTCTGAAAAACTAAATGGGATCACACCATTTTTCTTCTGCGCTTAGATGTTTCTTAAGTGTTATTCTTCTCTCATGTACTTTTGCAGATATACTATTTAAGAGATTTTTTAAAGAACTGTTATACTAGGCACTTTTTGGAAGTTTGTTTAGACGAGTGTTTTAAGCTTTTTTTCTCTTGGGACCCCTTCCCACTTTTAAAAAATATATAGGGGACCCACAAAAGAGCTTTTTTGTGTGTGGGTTGTATGTACTGATATTTACTATATTCAAAATTAATATTAATGCATTCTAATACTGCTTCTCACGATTGTTTAATGGGATTTTAACCCTGTATTATTATTATTTTTTATCATAGGCTGGCAAATAATTTTAAGGAGTGCGGTTTAAGGTACACTGGTTGAAACAAACTAACTTACCACAGTTATAATATTTTATCTCTTCAATGTTTATTTACTATATTTCCTTCTGGCTGGGGAGGATTTCCTGTCCCTTCATTTTAAAAAAATTCTTTTAGTGTTGACTTGGACATTTCAGGTTGCTTTGGCCCTGTTTTTGCCACTTTGCTGATCTTTTCAACTTTTTATGTGGCTAAATAATCCTCTCCTAGGGATTCAGCTTTCACCCCTGTTTCTGGTTGATGTTTTTGGATCCAGAATCTAAAACAGGCTGCCAGTACTTGGAGAAATTATGCTTACATGATTGCAATCAATATTAAGTATTTAACATGTATTTCTGGTTCAAATAATTTTCTTCCTTAAATCTGCTAACTACAACTGTACAGTTCGCTAACTGTACCCTTGACTTACAACTGGTTGTTAAATGTCTGTACAAAGTTATGCAGACTTTAAAATACAACCTGCCCTTGGAAGTTAATAACGGTCTCCCTCTGCCATCATGAGATTGTATTTTGGACATTTGACAACCCATTCATATTTATGACTGGTTGAAACATCCCTTGGTCCTGTGACCATGATTTGGAATATTTCTGCTGGTTCCTGGCATTTCCCTCCCTGTTTCTGGCCAAAAAGGCCCATTGAGAAGATTAGATTTGCTTAATGACCGTGTGATTTACTTAATGACTACAGTGCCTCACTTTACGACCATCATAAAATCAATCATAAAATTGAATCTAGAGAAGTGATGTCTCAACCTACAACTGCAATGAGTTATGACCAAAATTCTAGTCCCAACTGTGGTTGTAAACCAAGATCTACCAGTAACTTTCTCCCCACTTTTGGGGGGGATATTACTGCCTGGAACTGAAAGAAACTTACAGTGAAACTTTAACAAGATTCCTAAAAGATACATTCTAACTGAAACTTTGTAACAAATACAAATAGAACCTCCAGGAAGAGAAAGTGGAAAAAAGAAGCAGCTTTGGATTATTTGAATTACTTGGTGATTTTTGGATTTTTGGCTATTGGATGTAAATGACTAAATCAATCGGGTGGTTGTTTAAAAGTGTTTAAAATGGCATCACTTTTGGAAGAACTGAAAATGGAACTTAAAAAACAGAAAGAAAATGCACAAGAAGGAAGTGGAAGCCATCGAAATAGAGAAACACCCCATAACATGAACAAACGGGATGATGCCTCCCGTCTACCAGACATTTGGAAACTAGCCCTTATCACCAACGAGTCCCAGCCACAAAAACCATCACTGGACCCAAAACAACACATGACGCCACCACCAATCTCTCTTACCAGACTCAAACCCAAACCCACCCCATAGATGAAAGGCAATCACCATTCAGAAACCAAACCATGGCTACATCACCAGCTGCAAACTGACACACACCATGAACACAGAGCCAGGCCTCAAACTCGGAGGCAAACCAAAACCTGGAACATCACATCACAGCCACCCGCTCAGGATATCACATCACAGAACTCAGGAGGCTACACCACCCTAACCCACTCAGGGTATCACATCACAGAACTCAGGAAACTACACCACAAAACCTCAGGATGTTGCAATACAGCCAACGACCCAGGAGATCACAGCACAAGATCCAGGATGTCAAAATAGAACTCAGAAGGTCATCACACAGCCCATTACCCAAGTCGTTACAACACAGGAGGCTGATAGACACACAGCCAATACCTCAGCCACACATGTTCTTAAGAAAAAGCCAGTCAATCTGCAAACATCAACTCCATCAACCAATCAAGAAATGACAACACAGCCAACCTCCCCATCAGTATATATAGGAAGACAGCAGCTCAGATCACGCTTTGCTCACACAAGCACAAAAAGCTAAAAGCACCAGCCTGAAGATGGCGAGTGAGATCTCATCGAAACATTGCCCAGATAGTCTCAATCTTACATGGGAAAAGACCCGAACACACCAAGACCTGCATACCTGTACCCGTGAAAATCTACGAAAACATACATACATATATACATACATACATACATACATACATACATACATACATACACACACTCCAATTAGTAACTACAGGAGAAAATTTGTTTAATGAGGAAAGATAATATGAAACTGAAACAGGACAGACAAAAGTATAAATATAATGATTAGAAAGACGTTGAAACTTAGAAAAAGATATATAATTGAATTTAGATATGAGATAATTAAAAATAAAGTTGAGAAAACCAAGGGAGGGGAAAATTATGAAGAAAATGTTAAAATAGTAATAAGATATGGAATAGAACACAAAGATGAATATGAAATTGAGTTTGTATCTGTATGGAGAAGTGATAACCTGGGATCATGCTATTCTCAAAAAAAATGTTTTATTTGTATTATGTTTTTGTGAAAACCCAAATAAAATTTATATTTAAAAAAAATCTCCCAAGATGAGTTAAAGTTTATTATAACTAATTATAAAAGAAAAGTTGCTTTTTCAATTGATGTGGATAAATCAGAATTGATATTAATCAAAGCTAGCCTGCTTTTGATAAATTGGGCTCTTTCATAGGCTGAAACAAAATCAGTTCCAAAACATGGAAAAATGCAGTCTTTACTAATCATCTTGGAAGTTTGTATTTTCAGCCTCTTTAGATAGCATTTGGGCAATCTCTCTTGAAACAAAATGTATTTAGTGTATATTTCAGTCAGTGAAGTAGCATGTAGCATTTCAGTTAAATCCAAGGCCAGCACTAATGTCAAACAAGGAAGCTATTGGTTTAAGTAGTAAACCAGCAAATTTGGGTCAAGACCCTTTCCATTGCCCTCCCATCCTATTTCCAGAGTAGACCTGATGCTTTCTTAAAATGCTTATTAGCAACACAGAACTAGGTCTGGAAGATTCCATGACCTATGTCACAAATGGCCAAAGCCACTTCAAGTTGTTGGTTTTATTTGTCTTGTTCTTATATAGAATGTCCACAATTTCAAATCTTTTCCGCAAATCTATCTTCCTCCTTTATTTGCTATTGAAATTGGCTTTAAGTACTGTAGATAGTCCTTTCTGTACAATAAACCAAAAGTCAGCAAAAGTTGTTCATTGTGAGGAATAACAGGGCCTCTTCTAATTGTTGTATGACCTTGAATACTTCATTTATTTCTAATTTGCCCCACAATGTATGTTTTTAAAAAGATGTTCACTGTTGCATTCTATCAGCATTGTGTGGGCTGATTAGTTAAATTTTGAACAGTATTTTGAATGCGTGAAGTGCTATTATTTTGGAAACTGAAATGTCAATCACTTAATATATATTTATAGGAAATGAAAATTAACCTTTGAAATCTGAAAGCCACTTTGGTTACTGAATAGAATTTTGAGCATTAAAAGCTTTCTTCCTTTCAGGGCTCGCTTAGCAGGGACAAAAAAAATGATCTCTTAGGTTGGAATGGATGGCATAAATTTGGGGTAATATTAGTAATAGTTGCATATATAAAAGCTGTTCTCTTTCAAGATATCTTTGTGATGTTTAGCACAGAACACCACTAGTAGAATTAACCTAATTGATCATAATGTAACATTAAACTCCAGTATTAAATATACTGTAAGATAAAATGTAAAAACAAAAACAAAACCTTCTTTCCTTCCTACCTATATAAATGAAGAGATTCTGGAAGCACAGAAAGGTAGATGCAATAAAACAATACCAAGATAAGACACAAAGCCAGGGGCATAATTGCTAGGTGATGCAGAACTACCAAATTGGAACTGTAAAGTCCAGACCACCAGTAGATGGCAACATAGAGCTAAGTTTGTCTGGTACCTCTGCTAACATGTAGTGGTCATTCAGATTTTTTGCAGCCTGTATAAGATAGTCCTGTTTGAAACCCACATTGAATTAAAGAACCAGGAAATGATTGAGAGAAGTACCGGTAAGTCAAATAATGGGGAGAGGAACCATCTAGAAACTCGGAGGACTGATCTCATTGTATTCTTTAACAAGAAATGAAACTATGGAAGAAGGAGTACAGCTGACAACCTATGGACCGTACAACAAGCTATCTGTTCTGTGGCATTGGTTCCCTGAGAGCACCTGATCTCTGTGGACAGGAAGATTTATACTCTGTGATATTCTCATCTTGGCTTCAAACAAGCGACATTTCCTGCAGTGGCACAATAGCATGATCTTTCCTGAAGGTCTTGGGATGAACATCACTGTGCAACCATCACTGTAATGAAAAGAAAGAATTTATCGCTTGTAATACATAGAGTTGCTTCAAGAAAAAAGACTGGCCGAATGGAATTGAACTGGTACCCTTTACTGGATCTATGGGGATGCACGTTACTTTTAATCAATCCACTTTTGATATTTTTCTGGTTCATCATCATGTCATTTTGGTAAGCAATTTTGGCAAAGTGTCAGTAACTATTTTTTTCTGGTTTAATGTGGATTCTATAAAAGAAAGATTGCTAACCTTGTAAGAAAGTCAGTCAACTTTTAAATGTGGTAATTAAACTGATTAAATGTTTCAGTTCTAATTTTCTCCCTGAGGTGCACCATTTTGTGTGGCATTAAGGTTCAAACCTTAGGCCTGGTTCATTACCTCCCCCCCCCCCCCCCAAAAAAAAAAAAAATCCAAAGCATTTGAAGTTGTGGCATGTTTTATGACAGTGACAGACCATTCTCAGTGTACTTAGTGTGATTACTCCACTACCATATATAATGCAATAAATACTCTGGATGATAAGTCATGTAACCCTTAATATGCTTGGGTTGAAATATAGCTCTTGATCTGATCTATGAGACATCTCAAAGGGGATTTGATTAGATCTTCTTTATGTGACAATGGCAACAAAAATAAAACAAAAATTGAACGCCTTCTCTCTCTTTTTCTTTCATGTCACCTCCTAGATAAAAGGCTCTTAATAGCTGGGTTGTTTTTTGTGGGGGGAGGGCTGATACAAAATCAAATAATTGGTTCAAATTCAGGAAGGTGTTCCACTGATGTTGTCACATGTAACAGGAGCCCCAGTGTCATGCCCCTATTGGAGACTGACTCCCAGGGAGAGGAGGAACAGCTGACAGGGAGTGGAAATGTGGCTCTGGAGGTTGTGGAGGAGGCTGGGGAAGGGCACAGGCTGTCTGGGCAGTCAGAGGAGCATCCAAGCCCATCCCCTTTCCATCCTAGGGCAGGCAGGGAGGAGAGGATATGGGAGAAATGTGAATGGCATGGTCTACGGCGGACTGAAAGGGCCTTGATCCCCTTCATGGGCTGCAGCTGTGAGAATTATTTAAAAGGACAGATTGCACATGAGCCAGTGCTGGAAACAAAGTGTGAAAATATTTCTAGTCTGTCCATTCTTACCTGAGTTTGGTGTCCTTCCCAGTATGTATTCCGATATCTGTGGAAGTCTTCAAGCCCTTATCTTGTCTGGTTCCCTTAATTGCTTCAGTGTGGTTTTGTTGTTTTTTTTCTAGATATAATTTATAGGTATTTTTAGTTTAAACGGCATTTCTTCCTTTTTGCAACTGTTTTTGGGGGAGTTTTTTTGTCTCCAGTCAAGGATATTTGGAGCTTTGAAGCCACGTTGAAGGAATTAAAGGGACTTACCTGTTTTTCTGCCTGGGTTGTTTTTGTATCCCACCCAACACTCAGTCTGGATAAATTCTGCAAGAATATCTTTACAGTGCTACTTACAATTATATAGTTGGCATTATGTGCTAATTAGGAAAGTGTAGGGAATTCATCTATGTGTGTGTGCGCATGTGTGTGTGTGTATGTGTGTGTGTATAAAGTCCAACTGCTAACTCACTGCATATATTTCACAGCAGTACTTTATCAGACAAAATATAGAAGAAAATGCAAAATAAAATGAATATGTCACCCCTGTTTGTTCAGCCTGCACATTTTTGAAGGAACCAAGCATTTTAAATTCAACCTTTCTGATCTCCTCCATGCTTACAGTACCTGTTGATCACTTATGCTAATTCCTGATTTTCTGAGAAAGAGGATGGAAGAATCAATACAGATAAGGCAAGTAAGACAGAAAAAAATCTATTCGATTGCATGGGACAGGATGCTTTCTGGAGAGAAATGCTTCTAAAACACAAGTCTTTCACTATGGTGAAGAGCAGGGGCTTGATAGAGAGTTCCTACAAACTTCCTGGTTTCTCTCTCTCTCTTTTTTTTTTAAACTTTTTTGCTTGTTAGTTTCCTACAACCTTTTTTGTTTCATTCTGTTCTGAGGAAAAGAGATTGGAGTGGTGGTTCTGTTACTTTCAAAATGCCACTGGGAACCTGGAACTATAATTTGTTCAGAGGGTGTGTGTGTGTGTGTGTCTATGTCTCTGTGTGTGTTGTTATAGCATTTCCAGCCCAGGGACAAGGAAAAGAGCAGGAGCCAAGGATTCCTTTGCTTATATAATTGTTGGCACCTGTATGATTGTTGGCAGCAGAATAGACAGACAAGTGGAGGATTTAAGCCTTCATAGCAGTAAATACTTAGATAACGTGGGATAATGGAAACTGAAGGGCAATATCCAATTTATGACCTGCAGTGGTGCAGTATTGCAGGCTACTTCTGCTGACTGCCGGCTGCCTGCAACTCGGCAGTTCAAATCTCACCAGGCTCAAGGTCGACTCAGCCTTCCATCCTTCCGAGGTGGGCAAATTGAGGATCCAGATTCTTGGAGGGCAATATGCTGACTGTAAAACCACTTAAAGAGGGCTGTAAAGCACTGTGAAGCGGTATATAAGTTTAAATGCTATTTCTATTATTCCTGTTCATTTCACAATCCACTGTATTGAATCTCTGTCAAAACCATTGTTCGAATGAGAAATAAGAGTTCAGCCCAAATGGTCAGCTCCTCATAGGTGTTGTGGCTGGCAAACTGGAGAAGTAAGATCCACACAGGTTTCAGAAAGCATCCTTGATATTAGCCAGGGGTAAAAAGCATGATCGTAAAAACTGTAGGAGCTTGCACCCAAGCAGAATCTGGTGGGTCAGTTAAAGCAGGGTGCTTTTGAAACTTTTATTTCCCCTGGCTTCCTTATCTCCTGTTTGTAGCCACCGGTCAGCTTCCTTGCTTGCTTCCTGCAGGCGCTCATGGCAGGGCACTGCTGCTGTCAGTTTCCACCAAATCAGGAAGAAGGCCGCTCTAGACTGTTTGCCCAGATTTGACCCTGAGGGAATTAATTTAATTACAAAGTCTTTTTCAGATGTAAAGACAGGCCTCAGTAGAGCAGAATGTCAGGAATCTGACGCTAATCTGCCTCAGGTACAAACATCCTCATCTTAACTTGCTTGTGCCAGCAGCTGCTCAAATGCTTTTGAAAACAGGGAGTGCAAAGGGAAATTTCATTTATTTCTCCTAGAAGTTATTTTCTTCAGCCAGTAGAAGGGGTTGGTGTCCTATCATCACACTCTATTATTGCGTCTCATGCATTCTTTAGCCCAGGTGTAGAAGACTGATTAATAGCCAGAGATGCTCATTGTTGTAGGTCTGGATTCTGGAAATAGCACCTGCCAGGGCCCACAATTTTCATTAAATTGAAATATTTGTTATAAAAATATAACAGAAGTTAGATTTCTTTGCAATACAAAGAGTTTGTTTTTTTCCTATTTGTAGAAATATTTTTGTTTTTCCAATTTCTTGCCCTCTGCCCTTCTATTCAATGATTTATATTTCTTTGGTTAAATTGGCAGACATCTAAATATACCAGATAAAGAAATAAATAGCCCCATATTATAATTGTAAATTACTGCATTTCTTATTCTATTCTTAGATTGGCTCTAATTGTTTTGATTTAATCTCATGTTTTCAGGCTGTTGCAGTCTTCTCACAAGCTCCTATACCCATTATATCTACATCCTATACCCATTATCACTTGCCAGGTTTCTGTTTGGATGAATGGCAGTGGTCATTTGAAGAAGCCCTTTTCTGAAAAATGCTTACTGCCTTTTAATACTTCAGTTGGATAGTGGTACAAAAGGCAGATGAAATTGTGTCTTGCCAATAAAACCTAAACTGCCTTAACTAAAATGTTTGGTTTGTTTTCTTTTAAAATTGTGCCTTTTACAGTTACATGTAACTATTGGGGGGGGAAAAGCTTTGGAATAGTTTTAATGCAGTACATTTCCTCTTAAGTGTCCCTATCATTATAGTATTCCAAAGTTTTATTTTGTAATTTTTGTGGTTGAACAATGCACTTTTGTCTGGCTGTGATTTTTTAAAAAATTATTTAATAGAAAAGCAGTTACTTCAATTACATACAAGTATTTGCTAGAAAGGCTTTTCTAGTGGTTATTTAAGGAATGTTATTATGTGAAAGAAAGCTTTTTAAAAAGTTTAAACTCACCCAGAATTTGGACAAAGGGAGCTTGCTAATAGTACAAAATTGAACTCTACGTACTTCAAAAATAATTTGAAAGAAGTGCTTTGGACTTCATGCAAGCATGAACACATCGTGAGTCAAGTATTTGAAGTTATAATCTTCACATCAAGATTTTTAAATGTAATTTTCCAACTTTTTGCTATATGCCTTCTTTCAGATAGTGACATAGTTTCAAATATGGTATTCCCTTTGTATCTTTGATCTACTGTCCCTCAGTTTAGTAGTTTTTTTGGTGCCACAGATAACATTTCTTCATTATTGTATGTTGACATAACGCCATTATATGCACGTGTAAAATTCCATTTGCTGCTTAATAGACATTGTAATGGAAACCCTTCTTGCTACTTGGCCCATTAAATTGAGGGTTACAGATTGTCACTTCCAGTATACCTGTTTGATGGATAGAAAACTTTTGTACTGGGAAGGGAAGTAACAAGACTAAAAACAGGACTTATAGCTTTGAAAAACTAATACCTTGTCTCTTTGTAAATCCAAGGAATGATTTTGCCTCAATCATCTATCAAAGCTGTATAGCAGAATTCTAGAAATCCCACACTAGACAGAAGTGCCTGAACATCCCATCAACAGCAAGGTCTAACAGCAAACTTAAATAAATATAAACAAATTAATTTATTTGAAGGTTGAGAAAGCATAACTCTGGTTAAGGATTAATGTGTCTTATGAACTGAAAAAACCATGGCTATAGGCCTCTTCTGTCCTTGGAGATAAAGCAGGAAGGCCTTCATGGTTTTTTTTGCCTTGCTGCAATTAAAAATAAGTTAAAATTGAAATCTTCCTCCTTTGCAACATCATCACTTCTGAAGAGTTGATCAAACTATTCATGGACCAAAAGAGCCGCAGTTGCTTTTTAATATTCAAATACACAATTCAAGGGTGTCATTCTATTTTTAACTTGACCTGTCATTTACACTGAATTATGCTGATCACAGTACTTATTTAATTGTATTTATGTGTGCATACAGGAAGGCATAGATATAGATATTTGGTCTATAATAAATCAGAAATGGTTCTGACGGATATTAGCCATTTGATATAGATAATTGTACTCATTTTTTAATATTGTTCATACTGTACAATATTCTTCTTTAAAGTTTGATGGGAAAAGCTCTTTATTTTTAAGATTGATTGATTGATGGTCATGACCTTCAAAATGGAACAATCAGATCATTATGTCAAAGAAAACCTTACAATGATTGTCCTTTTTCTAATTTGCAAACTGCTTAATTAAATCCCTGAGCCAAACAGAGAAGCAGACCATAAAGAATTGAATTACTTTAGCTCTTAGAGTTGCCATACGGTCAATGGGATCTTATCCTAACCAGAAGGTTTTGCTAAAGGTCTCTTTTTACCCCCTATCATTGAAACTCATGTCTAGGTGGTGATTTAAAAAAAAAGAATAAGATGGATTCACTAAGATTGATTTTTCACAATCGGTCAGAATGGAAGCCTAAGGTTTGTCTGTACTTTGCATAATTAGATTTTCATCTTTTTAAAAAATGGATATCTTCCTGTGTTGATGCAAAAATGTTTATTATTTGAAAGGGGACAAAACAATCTGACAAGTATTATTTCATCAAAAAGTGTGTTGGATGATTGGATTATGTAGGTACTTTTAATTGATATTAACATGCTAAGCATTCTGATTGTCTTCCAAGACTGTAGTAATTGTTCTCACCTGCCCTAATGATGTTTTTATCCACTAGACCGGTGTTGGTGAACCTATGGCATGCATGCCACAGGTGGCATGCAGAGCCATTTGTGCAGGCATGCAAGCCCCAGCGAAACTTACCTGCGCTACGTATGTGTTCGCCCTTAGCTGATTTTTGACCCACTTGAGGTCTTTTTCCCAGAGGCTTGAGGGAACCCTCCGCAGCCTTTGGAGGCTGAAAAATAGGCCTGTTTCATCACTTCCTGTATTTCCAGAAATACCGGAAATGATGAAACAGGCCCATTTTTCGGCCTCCAAAGGCTGCAGAGGCTTCCCTTGAGCCTCTGGGAAGCCGAAAAAGGCCTCAAATGGGTTTAAAATCAGCTTGGAGGCATGCAGTGCAGGTAAGGGGGTGGTGGTAGTAGGATTGCGCATGCATGCAAAGGGCACGTGGAGGGCCCACCCGCATTGCCTTTTGGCAGTGACGTGAATAATTTTCGGCACAGGAGCCCATAAAGGTTAGCCACCGCTGCACTAGACTTAGTGATGGTCTACATCCCTTTAAATCACGGGTATCACATGACATTTTGCAACATTTTCCCCATTTGGGAAGCTAGGGTTGGCATGGCCTCATGTGAGGCATCCGGCTCACTGGCTGCCAGTATGATAGTCCTGCTTTAAATATACATTACTGTATGACACTTCAGCTGTGAAGTATACACATTCTATGCTTCCTGATTAGCCAAGTTCTCTGCCACCTTTAAACGTTATGATGGCAAGGATAGTAGCATAAAGCAAAAAAAATATATATAGTGATATGGAACATAGGCTGGACTGTTTATCCCAGATTCTTACCAGATTGATTGCTGTCAACTGATTGTCCTTACTGATTCATAATCCTATAGTTGTAAGCTTTATTATTATAATAACTGCCTTTATTATATTACCCTGCATAGCAGAGTCATATACAGAGCTCCAATTAGGGTAGAGTTATCAGAAACAATTATCAGACAATCATAAAACAGCTGTATTCTAGGCAGAATAACTTTAATGCACCCATATACATACACACAGAGACAATTTTAGCTATTCCAATTAATGGGCGCCCCTGCTGTGCTGAGAAAGCTGTGATGGTAATTAAAGCAATAATTTGATGCTAATCAAATTATAGAACTGTCCGAACTGATAAACAAATCCGAAATGCTAGCACATTTTTTTTACTCATAAACCACCTGTTGTCCTTCAATGCCTGGCTTCTGAATTTTTTTCAGGAATAGATCTTATCAGAAACTAGTTTGTACTGTAATAGTACTCCTATCTCCAAATGTCCAAAGAAGCTCCAGAGGTTATCAATATTACTACTCTTAGCCTGCTTCAAAACAGTGTCTGAGAACCCATAACAAGGAATATTGGGCATAGCCTAGCTCAGTCTCTATGACTGTTAGACTACATACAGTATCTAAATTCTTCATGGTAGAGTGTTATGATGAAATACACGTGATTAATTCTGGCTATGGTCAGGAAGGATTAAAGGAGTATAAACAGTGTAGAAATAAACATTGTGAAATTTAATCTGAGTGTTGCCTTAAGATCCTGGACTTGACTGGGGGAAGTCATATTGACATTCATACTCAGTTTTAGAGCTAATTGGGTGACTTCAAGCCAGTTACTCTCTCAATACAATTTAATAATTCATAGGGTTATCCAAAGGTGCTTTTTCAAGAGGCAACTGGACTTTCTGGTCTTTCTTTGAAGACTTTTTGCTTCTCATCCAAGAAGCTGCTTCTTCTTGGACAAGAAGCAAAACATTTTCAAAGAAAAACCAGAAAGTCCAGTTGTCTCTTAAAAAAGCACCTTTGGGACAACCATGACCTGGATGATTGAGAATCTCCATAGAGAAATTCATAGGGTTATTATGCAGATTAAATAATAAAAGAATTTAGTGTGTATAATAGTTTGAGCTTCTTGAACAAAAACACAATATAGACAGGTACTATTGCCTTCACCCTTTAGATATATTTTTTTAAATTAATTACTGCCTTCAGGACAAATTATTCAATATCATTGGACATCAGAAAGGTTTGTTTTTTCTGAAAAGACTACATTCTCCATATAACTTGTAAATATTTAAAACAAAAATTTTATTTGATGGAGAGAGACAAAATCATTAGTATAAATTTCAAATTAAATCCCAATAGAAAGACATTTCTCTGGTAAATATGTCCAATCATGATATATTTTATGCTTGAAAGAATTAAGAATTAATGTAGACATTTATGGCAGTAAAACCTCAATCTATACAGGTTGAATGACAGATTAAACTCAAGGGACTCTAAAATAGTTTAGAATCATAAATGTCTACCTTATTTCACATCAGAGTGCTGAATGAAGTTGTCTTATGCCTCATGTAAGAAAAGAGCTGATTATGTTATATAAGTCATTCTTGGCTGGTCTGTCATTGGTCCATTTTAAATGAATCACTTCATTTCTGGAAGGCTTTTCTTCTGCTTCGAGAAGCAGATTAGCTCTAGACTCCCTCTGTGGGAAATGGGCAGTTTCTCAATTTGATAAATAAATAAGATTATGAGGTAGTCATGGCGTGGTGATATGAAATTCACACAATGCTACACACACAGCTTACTTGTGAATGTGTGACTAAGTACATATCAAGTCCCTTCTGCACAGGATGCAGAAATCTAATATATTTTCTAACTCCTTTTTAAATATATACTCAGGTATTTTATACATGTATACAATATTTGCACAACATAAGGGTGAATATTTGGATTACAGGGAATCCTTGACTTACAACTGGATGGTTTTAAGAGTCCAAAAAAGGCATTTGCAACCCAGATTCAATGGCTGATCCCCACCTTCACCTCACCCCATGGTCACATGACCTCTTTTGGTTGCTCGGTAACCAGTCTGCATTTATGGCCATTTGCAGCCTCCTATGGTCTCATGATCGTGATTTACTTTTTTTTTTGGGGGGGGGGGGAATTATCTGGCGGAAAAAACCCTTTGCAGACAATGGGTTCATGTAATCATTACCATGTTCCTTTTATAACTCCCACATTTGTTTTACATCCAGTGTGTTCACTTAACAATTGTCACAAAAAAGGTTGTAAAATTGGACATGGTTAAATGTTGACTCATTGAACAACCGGCACAAGGTTATGACCATAATTCCCCGCTCATTTATGGTTGTTAATTGAGGACTACCTGTACATCCCTTGCCCAGAATGGCCCTCAGTAAGTAACAACTCTCAAGTAAACTAACTTGGATGCTTTTTCTAACTTTTGTGTAGAATAAAGTGTACCTTTAAATATAGCAAATTATTTTCTTTAAGCCATCACACTCTATTTCCCTACACTTTCAAACCAGCCTTTGAATAGTGAAAGGTTATGTTTTAATTTCTCCCTCTTTCTTATGGCTTTAGATTTATAAAAATGTTCATACATGGGAAAAAGAAATTAATATTGATCAGAAAGTAAATATTATTCCTTTAACAATTTGATATAAATGCTTAAAAAACTATAACTGTATTTTGTTACCTGAGCAGCTGATCTCTTTATAATTACACTAAAATCTTCACAAGTATTAACAGCAAATTAACTGCTTCTTTTTACTTCCTTTCTTGCTCTCACCTTTAGTCATTTGGAATTTCAATAGTTCTCTGGAACTTTCCAAAGGCAATCCATATGGTTTGGACAGTTAGTTCCTTTAGAACCCTAAGATGAAATTTGTTTGGTCCTGAAAAAAATTCCCTGACCACTATTACTATCAAACTTCAGTTCTATCTTTCCATTTTTTTTATGGACAAGATTGCATCAAAATATGATTTGAATAGTTTTGTTTGGATTTATTACTTGTTAATAAATCATTTTGCCATTAACCGTTTTTCCCCTTTCCTTTTAATTTGAATATGTTCTCTTTTTCTTCCTTATTCCTAAAATATATATTCTCAAATTAATTTTTCATTTTGCTGACATCATTTCATTTGGTCTACTTGTTCATATTTGTCTTTTGTGATATTTTCAATTCCTGTATTCTTTTTTTGATTGTTTATTTGCGTGATCTCTTTTATTTTAGTGCACTGGCATTTCTTTTTACTGTCCTTCATTTTTCTCTGTCATTAGATTTATTTGCCCTTAAGTTCTGTATCCTTTAACTACTACTACATAGGATCCTAATTCCTATCATTCTAGGTTCATTAAACCAACTTTTTGAGATCTAAGAAGCAGATTGAACAACTAAGCTTATTTTTAAGTTTCCTATAAAATCAAGAGCTTCAGCAGCAGATAGTAACTTTGTTCCAGTGTTCTTCCTACTTCTACTTATTCAACTAAGGATTTCCTATTGATGAGTATCAACCATTAAAGATAGCTACTTTCTTCTGTCTTCTGAAGAAAGTTGTCAGCAAGGCAACTCAGAGAGTTCCTGGAATTACCATGCTTGGCCTGATAGATGTTGGAATAATTAAAGTCTTCCATGATTATGATTTCATGCTTCTTTGGAAAATCTGCAGTTTGTTTCTGAAAGGCATTATTAACATATTTCCCTTGGTTGAGCAGATGATAGTAGACACAAGCAGCAGCCCTTCTTTTATTTGTTATTCCATTTGTTTTAACTTAAATACTCTAACATCGCAACATTATTTCATTTGGATTTCTGAGCAGTCATTGATGTTTTTAATATACTGAGCAACTCCTTTAGGCTTTCTGCTGTGTAGTTCATTTTGAATAAAATGTGTCTTTTAATAGATGTATTTTAGTCATAAGAGTCATCCTAATAGTATTTAATATACATAAAAGTCACTTGCATATCAACTAAATAACTCAGGACAAAGTCCCATAATCCAGTTCTCTCCTATCTTTATCATTTCTTATAGTCAATCATTTAAAAAAAATTTTTTTTTAGTTTCTCCCATAGACTTGAGGGATGGATAAAAATATCACTTGATATGCCAGGAGCTTGAATATTCTTCTGAGTTTAGCTGGCTCTTGCAGTATTATTTGTCCTGCAGATGTCCTGGTAGCAAGGGATAATTATCAGTGGATTTGGAAAGGGAAGGGTGAGATATAATGTAAGCTCCAGACATCAAGAAGATGAGCCGTGAGAGCCAAGGAGGTGGCAAGTGTTTGCCAAGATTAAAGACTTTTTCTATGACAATACAATGGCACTCAATTGGATAATGTGATCTGCACTAATAGGGGGAGGGAGAATTCTATTCTTTAGTGATATGGGTTTGTGCGGCAATTAGCTAGATCTGCTTTAATGTCAAATGTTCCAACTGACGAACCCAATCAAATCAAGCACAGCAGAGACATTCCAATCTCTGAATGCAAAACTTCATTAAGTACATCATTTCGGCACTGATGAGGGCAAAACCAGATCTAGCCAATTCCTGTGCAAACCCACATCACTAAAGAATAGAATTCTCCCTTCTCCTATTAGTACATTGTCCAATTGAGTGTCATTGTATTGTTATGAGAAAAAGTCTTTAATCTTGGCAAACACCTGCCGAAGTGTCCTTGTTTGTCATGGCTCACATATGCAATATATATGCAACAAACACACACACATGCAGACACACACACTGTATAAACAGTTATATGTACTTATAGGATGGCACATGGTACCTCTCTGCTCTATGAGCTGCATTGGATGCTAGTTTGCTTCTGGGTGCAATTCAAGATCCTGGTTTTGATTGTTAAAGCTCTCCATGACATGGCATCAGGTTATTTGAGGGGACGTTTCTTTCCAGTTACAACTACCCATCCCATCAGGTCTAGCAGGAGAGGTGTGTTCTGGATCCCTCTGCTAGGGAGCTCCATCTGGCAGAATCCAGGAAACATGGCTTTTCTGCTGTAGCCTCCAGTGTAACATCATTCTCCCTCAACCCAGCCTTCAGGAAAGCTTTGAAAATATGGTCCCCCAACCCTGGGGATCCCATGGCAAAGTGGTTGAATGTAGGGGTGCGATTCAACCGGTGTAACAACAGGTTCGGTGAGCGTGCGACTGGGCCAATTCACATCGAACCAGGCCGAACCAATAGAATCCTGATTGAATGAGGCTAAATGATGGTTGTCTCCTTGATGTTCTTTATGGTTTTTTTAATCTTTTATTTCTGTTACTAATGTCTGATCTTTTTTATAATTGGATTTTTGATTCTTACTATGTTTGCAAGTCAGCCAGAGTCACTCTTTGTGAGATGGGTGACTATATACATAGTGCATTTGCTAAATAAATAAATAAATCTCTGGGTGTTTTGTCATGGAATAAATACACATATATTATACACATATACATACACATACAGAAAGGACCATTTTCCATGTGCTGAATTTTGATAATGCAGGAAGATGCCTTTTTGAAGAGATGAGACCGTCTCCTCCCTTCTAATAGGGACCGGCAGTGTCAAAACTGACAGTTTCCATGATTTGTGTAGCAGGGAAGGTCCTTCTTACACTTATCAGCATGCCTGCAGCTTGTAACTACACTTCAGAATCTCTGGCTTGGAGCCAGCATGCTTACAGAACCTAATGTGGCTGGTGATGATATGCAAGGATAAATTCGATTGTGATTTATATGTCACAATGTTTTGAAGTTGTTAAGGATCCAGAAGCAAAGCCGTGCCTTCTCAATACATAAAACTGACCTCTGAGATAAATGCTTTTGCTTTTGCTGACCTTTAAAGCGGTTCTGAACTACTGCTAATTTTTAAGAGTGCCAAAAAATGACCCTCGTTTTGTGTGGTAAGCTGAGCCAGTTGTAAGGGAGACAGAAGAAAAAGAAATGGAAAAGTCCCACAGAAAACAGATTGTGCCCCATTATAAAGAATTGGGTAGGTGTATCTCTGTTTTTCTCTTGATTCCTATGCTGCTACTCCAATATTTACTGTCCTTGAGCTAAACAATGTGAGATCCTGATTACCAATGGGGACTCTGTCTTATGAATCATGGTTCCTTACAGTTCTTGTCTCTGGCAATGCTTTTTTATGACCATGGTGAAAATGTTTGTAGAAGCTCTTTTTTCCCATTGCCAAGCAAGTACGAAGAAGCTAAGTGAAGCTGGGGATAAGGGACATTGTTGCTGTCATAATGGAACTTTCCAGCCTTTAGTGAGAAGATAGATTCTACCCCCCCATGCCATCCCGGCAGTCTGAAAGGAACAAGGACGATATGTATAACCATTGTCCTTTTCTGCATTGAAGTTCTTGAAAATAGACAGATTATTATTTACAACCAAAGTCCAGCAGCACCACATGGAAATAAAAATAAAATAAAAATATTTGAGGCCCCTGTGTCTTTTTAAAAACATCCATGGATCTTTTTTAGCATAAGTAGAAGGAATGATTCCTTTTAATAATATTTCTTTTCAACGGATCTCAAAAATTGTGTTAATATGAAGAAAAGTCAATAACTCAGTCTGATCACAAACCAAGCGTAGAGGACATCAGCAACAGAATGAAAACAGTAAATCACCAAAGAATTCATTTTTAAAAGTCTTTTGGCTGGAAGAAGTTATTTTCAGACAATTCCAGAAATAAAGTTGGTAGCTTCTCCCGTTCTCAGGATTGGATTTCACCAATGCAGTTTATCACTTGAAGTGCTCAGCAATTTGAAAAATTCCCATAGCATTTGATTTAGAATAAAGTAGATTGCAAATATAGGCTTGAAATCACCATGGTTGATGTATAGGTTGAAGCATAGCTTTCCCCAGCTGATGGAAAGATCAATAAGAAAAGTAATTTGATTGAGCGCATAATGGAAACTGAAAAAACTTGGAAGTAAAGTTCCTTATTGTATTTACCACTATCTGTCCATATTATCCTACCCTTTCACCTTAGCAGCCACTTTACAGCAAGAAAAAAATAAAGATAAAACAAATTCTGTGGTTTGTCTGATAGCCATCAACAGGGGGGCAGGGAAGTAATTGTCTCTTGCTATCTTAGATACAATTTATAGTTGCCTAAAGGGTGCTTTTACAAAAAAATTAGTTGGTGTGAGAACAATGTGGGAGGGAGTTTGAGTTAAAAGCCTACTTTTCTGAGGCTGTGATGGTGGATAAACGAGTCATAATATTTCATTTGTGACAAATGAGGAGAGCAAAATTGTAATATTTCTTTCAGTAAAATATTCAGTATTCAGCTAAAGTAGGGAAAAGAAAGTGCAGTTTAGAACTGATGTCGGGATAGGATTCTTATTGTAGCCCACTGGCGGCTGGCGGAGCTGCCAGCAGAATTGGACAGTGAGGAGATTGGGGAGGAACCTGGGTCAGTCCTGGAGGCTGAGGAAGATTCAGATGAGGGATCTGCATCAAAGGCAGAGATGGGGCCAGGGCAGGCTGGCAGTCATCAGCTGCCTTTGGGTTTGGACAGCAGTGAGGCGGGGGCCTGCACATGTGCAGAGCTGCCAAAAGAAAAGAACAATTAAGAACTCAGGGTCAACGTGGGAGTAAGGCCACAGGTGGACGATGAATGGCCCCTCCCATAAGGATTAAAAGAGGAGCAAAAGGGGAGGAGGCTTTTGCAGGAAATGATTCGTTTGTTCCATCATTGTGAAGATCTGTCTCTGCATCCTAGAGTCTTTGTGCTAAGCCCTTCCTTGTCAGCACTGCGTTTGGAAATATTTACCGGGCAGCTTTCCAAGATAATACTTGAGCTCCTAATTTTACCCTTGAAAGACTTTGCCAGGCTCTTGGCTGAATGTGAATGGAAGAAATTAATATTAGTTTAATCAAATGTGTTTGGTCATGACAAAGAGTCTGCTTAGTGCTTTTTGGGGAAGCCTATGACAGAACAACTTTTGTTCACCTTCAAGTGAAAAAAAAAGTTGGTTTGCAATATCAATTAATTTGCATATTGATTTGGAAATAATTCTCCAAGTTTTTGATTATTTCAACAAACTTTAATCATCAGAACTACAACTTTAGGGAGGGCAGACCTCAATTCTACTGCTAAGTGGGTGTGAGCTGTGCTAATAAAAATACATGAAAGGAACTATTTATTGGCACAAGATGGCCTTTAAAATGTTGCTATTATACTATTATTCTAAAAGTTAATCTGTGTTATAATAAGCTGTTATATGTTGAGCAACTGCTTCTCTTGGTAGCTCATGACCAATTATTTATTTCTTCCCTCTAATTTAAAGACTTTTTCTTTAGGTTTATGATTTTATAATAGCTTATCTCTTGCCTCTGGCGAGTTTAGCTTCTATGATAATGACACTGGCTATGCAAATATTTTGTTGTTCCACAATACCACAGCTAATTACTAGCAGAAGACTCATTATTGGTTGCATGGAGAGTCTGATCAGAGATGGAGACAATGCAACATTACAGCTGGACGCTAATGTTTTTTTAAAGTTTCGTTGCTTTAGGCAAAGAATTAGAAAACTAAGATTCTAAGCATAAGCTAAGAGCTCAGTTTTCAGATATATAGAGTTTTCCATTTGGATAATAGGTGTTACTTTGGCATCCTTTACATTAGATAGCCCTTCACAGTTTTAGGTGGTTTAAATAGGAACACCAGAATAGATCCCATAATAAGTTATGATACAGATTTGAAAAGTTGATAGTTTATTAAATTATGTTGTTAGATCCCAGTTGGAATTAAGTGCCACTAAGCTTGTTTGAATTCAGAAGACAAATTTAATTGATTGGATTGCTCTACTGCACGATTCCATGGCATAATGCACCAATCCTAAAATGGTTTGTTAAGCCACTTAGCATGACCTGCAAACCCAGCCATAAATCTTTATTAATTTGATTTGTAGCTCTGACTGAATCAAGCCATTGTGCCTTATTAAAAAAAAAAGAAGCAATTAAAATAAATCTATGCCAGATTCTGATCCATGTTTTTAAAGGTGTAATTTCTGATTCTGGCTCATTAATTAAGAAAACAGAAATAAAACCATGCATATTGATCAGAATTTAGGTTTTCCATTTCACATAGTTTAGTTGCCCTAATCTTGAACATCTCCAACTTTCTGAACATAAACTATAACAATTCCCAAGAATATAGACCCAAAATGCTTGGAATTGATTCCAAACATCTGAAGGGGTTCCTAGAATGAGAAAGGCTATGTAATACAAGAAATTCTTCAGTAATGACCTTAAAGCAATAATAGTATATTTTTAGTAAGATAGGAATGTTACATATTGAGCATTTTGGACAGGAATATAAAAAGCTACTGTAGACTAGAGCTAGGAAAGAACTGACAGTTGGGGGCTACTCAGTATTGTGGGGGGAGGAATGGGGGAAGAGCAAGAACCAGAAGAAGTGAGAACCAGACCCTTCAATGAACTCAAATGTCAGGCTTATCTCTCATTTGCACCAACAAAATCAACTTTATACCCAAATCTATAGATGTCTTTGCATGGTCTTACTGTAATAGGATATCTGCCTGTACTTCTGGATTTTATAGTGAATAAATAGGCCACACTTTTGCAAATGCTTTAATGGAGCCAAATTCGACACTAGGACTCAAAAAGAGATACAGAACATTTTAGCTTCCCAGGACATTCCATTACAAATATCAAAATAGTAGTTTTAGAGTAGCAACAACAAATTTCCGTGTCAGCACAATTGAGCTTAAGAAGGTAAGCTGATACATCAGTAAATTTCAGGCAATCTCAGAAGGCTTGAACAAACACAGTGGAGTTTTTAACCTATTACATTTGTAAAGTATTTGTAATCTGGCTCACATATAAAGGCTCTCTTTCTCCATCCCTGGGTATTAGAGACCTACATCACTTAAGCCATGCCATACGAAATGAGGGGAAGCTCATGAAGCCCAAAAGTTTTTCATACAATATTTTAGATTTAAATGGTGCTGCTAGACTCTTTCATTTTCGATGGCTCTTCAACAAGGGATGATGATGATGATGATGACGTTGACTGACATGAGTATGTCTGTTTCTCATGTATGAACGGGGATATTTTTTAAATCCTTGTTTGGGACAATATTTTTCAAACCATCTTATTGTTATATGTTTCCATTATTGGTCAGTGGTTAAGATATACTGCAAAGAATATAGAGAGATAGCTTTAAATTCATCTACATGTTAAAACATGCAGTGGGAGTCACAACCTATTTTACCTCATGGGGAAGAGGGAAATGCAATTGGAGGAAATGTAATGTTTACTGCCTTACTGGAAATGTAACGTTTACTGAATTTCTTCAGCAAAGGTAGAATATACATTTAATAAAGGAAATACCTTTTTGCCACTGGGGTGAGAGCAAGCCATTTATGAAGCACAAACTTAATATTCTCTTATATATATGGGACTGCTTATTGGATCTTTTTAGGCCTGATAAAAGATTACAGAATACTTATACTGATTTTTTAAAATGTAAATATTTACATCCTGCTTTCCACTAGACAATTTCTCTAAAACAGCTTGCATTAAAACAGTTGAAAGCAGAGCTAAGGATTGCTAGGCTTTAAATCAATGTTAAAATAGATTCTAAAAGGTTTTGGGTAAATAATGTATTCAGTGGGGGATTGAAAATAAAATAGAATTTATTTCTAGATGAGCTTTCTGGGATAAAATACTCCATAGTCAGAATGTTTACAGACTTAAAAGCCCTCTCTTTGTCATTGTTGTCTTATTCCCAGTGTGTGCTGCACACACTGGAAACTCTTGAAGGACATTTTTCTACCTAGGAAGTTGATGCTTCAAAAATTTATCTTTAGGGACCTGTAGGAGGTTTGATTAGAAGTTCAGTATTCTCATATTCTCCATGGGGATGAAGGGAGAGTCCAGACTGGGTTATCTCTAGTCTTCTAGCTCTGCAGACCGAGTTGAAAAAACTGAGGACGCACTCCCTGGTCACCGTCCTCAGTTCTTCACTCGGTCTCAGCGTGTTCAGACCACTTATTTGAGGTTCTAAATAGCTAGAAGTTTAGAAGAATTTCACCCCCTGGACTAGAGTATTTTCTGCAAGATTCAGGTTTGTTAGCTAGCTGGTTTTTCCAGCTAGCCTTTTGCATTTCGCATTTTTTCCCTTTTTCCTGAATTTAATTTAATTTTTCTATTTTTTTATTTTTTTTAAAAATAATTATTTTTCCTGGGGGACTGGGTTTTTTTTTGGAAATTTTGTGCCCTTTTGTAGGCTGCCCTGTGAGCCTGGGTGGCCTGGGCTAGGGTTGGGAGTCTGCGGCTTCTCTGAACCGCTTTTCTCCTGCTTTTGCTTCACTTTCTGTTTCAGGAAGGAAGCACTTTGCCGCGAGGCGCCTTTTTTTGTGCTTTTTTTAACGGAGGCGGCCACGTTGGGGACAATCTTGCAGTTTAACTCCAGGATTGTCCCTTGGAAGGGGTTTTGGCCATCAGGAATTTATTCCTGGACCCCTACCAGTCCCCAGGGCACCAAGGCAGCGGTGTTGCTATGTAAGCTTGCCAGGATCTAAGATGCAGCCAGCTCCAGGCTCTCAAGCCTCTGTTCATTCAGGGCTTGTTTCGATTCTGGGAGTCAGCCATTTTTTCCTTTTGGCGGGCTCAGGTACAGCCAAGAGTTTTTTTCTGACTCTGTTTTTTGGGGATCACAGAGCTGGGCTGAGCTTCCCATTTCGGGTCGTTTTTTACCTCCTGAAGTGCTGGACAGCGGCTGTGGCTTAACTAACAGCTCAAGCCGGGAATAAAAAAAAAGCTTTTTTCCTTTCTTTTTGTTTTATTTATTGAAGCTGAGGCATCTCATTCCTTTTCTGAGCCTTCCCAGGGGTTTTTGATGGAGGGGTCTGCTTTTCAGATCACCAGCCGATCCAGATAGGTGCCTGCAGCTACCTTTACTCCTACAACTGCGGGTTTACGGCCTGAGGAGACCCAGTTTTCAGAACTGCCATCTCTCATGAGGGCTTGGATTTCTCAAACTGTAAGGCAAGAATTACAGGCAGAGGTCGGCCACCTTTGTCAGCTGGCTTGCCTTGATGATGCCAGAAGTGATTTCCCAGACCAGGGACAGGCCACGATGGATCAGCCTTCCCGATTCAGGGAGCGCTTGACATCGCCTTCTGAGTACAGCCAATTTTATGGATCAGAGAGGGATCTTCCTCCAGACAGGGACTTTTCAGATGCTGAGTTGGAAGTTGTCAGTTCCTCTCCCTTTAAAGGTCTTTTCCAGCCAGCTCTTTTCAAGACTCTGCTGGTTAAGGCCAAGGCTACTGCTAATCTTCAAAAGGACATGGTAACTCAAGATCTTCCCGGGGAAGGGGATGATCAGGAGGACTTCCTATTTATGGAAAAGACATCTGTGGTGGACGCTGTACCTGTGCCCCAGATGTTTCTGGACTTGATAAAGAAGCAGTGGGAGAACCTGGGATTGTATATCCGCCCCACTGGATCTGAGACTACTTTATTTAATGTTGACAAGGTCCTTTTGGACACTATGGAGGTACCAAAGGTAGATGGCCCAGTGGTAGCCTTAGCCTCGTCTTCTGTTATCCCTCCTGATGAGGAAGACAGAGGACCGGAAAGAGGAACTGGCGCTCCGGAGAACTCATCAGGCTGACGCCTGGGCCATCAGAGCATCAACTTTCTTCACCCGGGCATCGTTGAAATGGCTGAAACAGCTTCGGGGAGAATCCCATCTGAGGATCTCAGACTGCATCAAGACCTGAATAAGATTATAGCTGCGGCTCAATTGACTGCTGATGCCACCTTGACCTCTGCCAAATTTGCGTCCCGAGCCATGGCTTCTTCCATTTCTGCTCATTGGCTTCTCTGGTTGAGAAATTGGCAGATGGATGGCAGGACTAAATGGAAGCTGGCATCTGCTCCTTTTAAAGGAGAGAAGCTTTTTGGAGAAGCTTTGGACCCCTTTTTAATGGAGACCAGGGACAAAAGAAAGATCCTTCTTTCTCAAGGAAGGCGCTTTGATTCCAGGGCTTCACCTTATTATAGGAAGCCCTCCTTCAGGCAGGGGGAAGTTGGGGCAGGCTTTTCCCGTCAATCTAGGCCCTTTTTCCAGAGATCATTCTCACAGGCCGATAGACAGCCAGAAGGTGACATAGGCAGGAGGGCAGGAGGGTCTTTAGAGGTTCCAATAGACTTTTTAGATGCAACAAATGATGCCCAACCCACAGTTCCCATAGGGGGACGTCTGGGTCTGTTCTGGCAAAGGTGGGAATGGACCACAACAGACGCTTGGGTCCTGTCCACTTTAAGGTCAGGTCTCTCCCTAGAGTTCCTTCCCCGCCCCCAAAGGTCTTTCTCTGCTGTCCATTCTCCAAGGTTCCGGCCAAGAGGGATCTCATGGAATCGACAATCCGTCATCTTTTGGATATTTGGGCCATACAGTGGTTCCAGTGGATCAGGAAGGACAGGGTTTCTATTCAATTTTATTCGTGATTCCGAAGGCCTCAGGGGAATGGAGGGCAATTCTCAATCTCAAAGGGCTCAACAGACACCTAGTTTATCGCAGGTTCAAAATGCACTCCCTCCACTCCATTCTTCAGGGTCTGCGGGAGGGAGATTTTTTTGGCCTTGATAGATTTAACAGAAGCCTACCTTCACATGCCCATACACCTCCAACACCATCAGTTTCTGAGGTTTTGCTACGGCAGCCGTCATTTCCAGTACAGGGCTCTTCCCTTTGGCCTGTCATCGGCCCCCCTCACCTTTACCAAGCTTCTGGCAGTGGTAGCAGCTTCCCTCAGGGCTTTGCCCATAAGGATCCAGTGCTATTTGGACGATATCCTGATAGCATCCTCCTCCCATCATCAAGCAGAGGAGGATTTGGTTTCAGCTATCAGGATTCTTTGAGAGCACGGTTTCTCAATAAACCTGCAAAAGTGTCACCTAGTACCGTCGACTCGGCTTCTGCATTTGGGGGCGGTCATAGACACCTTGACAGGGCAGGTTTTCCTCTCTCAGGAACGTCGAGATTGTATCAGGGAAGTATCTTCTGTGATCCTGGCTACCAGAAAGGCAATGATCATCTTGCTGCCTCAACTCCTCGGCAAGATGATCTCATGCATCGGGATTGTTCCTTGGGCCAGATTCCATGCTCACCCTCTCCAGTGGTTTCTGCTACCTTATCAGAGGTTGAACAAGGGTGACTCGTCAGAGAGAGTTCGCGTTCTCCTGTCTGTCCGTCATTCTCTACGTTGGTGGCTATCCAAGGCCATGAATCAGGGCTGTTCAGGGAGCCTCAGAGGATTACCATAATAACAGATGCCAATCTGGCTGGCTGGGGGGCTCACTTGGGAGTTCTGGTGACACAGGGGATGTGGTCCCGAGAGGAGCTTGCTCTCAATATCAATTGGCTAGAGCTCAGGGCGGCCCGTCTAGCACTAAAAGATCTAAGAGAGCAGGTGGTGGGGAAACATGTCCTTCTCCTCACAAACAATATGGCTACCAAGGCCCACATAAATCGACAGGGGGGGCACTCGCTCCAGACGTTGATGCAGGAGTGACTCGTTTGTGCAGATGGGCGGAGAGGAACCTTTTGTCTCTGCAAGCGGAGCATATTTCAGGGGTATCCAATGTGAGGGCAGATTGGTTGAGCAGGGCTTCGGTGGACCAGGTGGAATGGCATCTTCATCCCAGCCTGTTTCAGGAGATGACCAGGCGATTCGGTCTTCCGCTCATGGACCTCTTTGCTTCCCCAGGGAACGCTCAGTTTCCGAGGTTCTTGTCTCGGTTCCCAGCTCAGGGAGCAGAAGGGGTCGATGCCCTCAGGTGCAGGTGGCCCCCAGGTCTGTTATATGCCTTCCCTCCTCTTCCCCTGATTCTGGGGACAATCAGGAAAGTGTTGTTAGAGAGGGCGGAGGTGCTCTTGGTGGCCCCTTATTGGCCCAGGTGACCTTGGTTCGCCGATCTGGTGGGTCTGTCAATTGCCAGGCCTTGGAGGATTCTCCTGCACAGGATACCTCCTAGCCAGGGTCCAATCGAATATCCAGACCCAGCCTGGTTTTGTCTAACCGTCTGGCACTTGAGCGGGGAATCTTGAGGCGGGAGAATTTTTCTCCTAAGGTCATTCAGACCATTCAGGCAGCCAGAAGACCTTCCACAGTCAGAATATACAATGCGACTTGGAAGGTTTTCTGTCGGTGGTGCACTTGTCATCAGCTGGATCCTACTGCGGTTTCTATCGCTGATGTTTTAGAATTTTTGCAGCATGGGTTGGCTAGAGGTCTCTCCCCCAATACCTTGAAGAGGCAGGTGGTAGCCTTGGCATTGGTGAGTTCGGTTAGGGGATGTGCTGCTCTGGCACAACATCCTAGAGTTAAGGCTTTCCTTAGAAGAGCCTTGAATTTGAGGCCTCCAGTTGTCCACCATTATCCCACCTGGGATTTACCTAAGGTTTTGCAGGCCCTGACTTCTTTTCCTTGTGAATCCTTGTATGAGATCAGCCTTAGTTTGCTGTCTTACAAGGTGACTTTTTTGGTAGCCATTACCTCAGCTAGGCACATCTCGGAGTTGGCGTCCCTGTCCATTAGAAAGGATTTATGCATTTTCTACACAGACAGGGTGGTTTTGAAGTTGGACCCTTCCTTTCTTCCCAAGGTGAACTCCTTATTTCATCGTTCACAGGAGTTAATTTTACCTAACTTCTGTCCGGGGCCTTCCCACACACTGGAGAGAAGATGGCATACTTTGGATGTTAGGAGGGCCCTCCGTATTTACATCAAGAGAACTTCTTCCCATAGGAAGACTGAGGCCCTGTTTGTTTCCTTTCAGCCATCATCTCTGGGACGCAGAGTAACATCTTATACAGTAGGTTGTTGGCTTCGGACTTGTATAGCCAAAACCTATGAGGCGCAGAGTCCCCGGGAATATCACTGCACATTCGACCAGGAGTGCTGTGACCATGGCTGCCTGGGCTACTCAAGCTTCAATCCTGGACATTTGTAGGACAGCGACTTGGCCGTCACTAACCCCGTTTATTAGGCATTACAAGCTTGATTCATTTGCCTCGGCTGAGGTGCCTTTGGTAGGCGAGTCCTGCAGGGAGTTCATACAGCAGTGGGGCCCTCCGACCTCTCTAGTTCCCTCCCATAGAACTGCCATCAGCTAGCTTTGGTAGGTCCCAATCTGGATTCTCCCTTCATCCCCATGGAGAAGGGGCGTTGGTCTTACCTGAACGCTTCTTCTCGTGGGGAATGAAGGGAGAGTCCAGTCCCGCCTGGTAGTCTGTCAGGTTGGATGGAGGAAGGGAGGTCACCCCTTTTTTTTGCAGGACCCACCTTGATGTTTGTTTGAAGGCATGAAGCAGCTGATTTAGCTTCAACGTCATTCAGAACTGGGGACGGTGACCAGGGGGTGTGTCCTCAGTTTTTTCAACTCGGTCTGCAGAACTAGAAGACTAGAGATAACCCAGTCTGGACTCTGCCTTCATTCCCCACGAGAAGAAGCGTTCAGGTAAGACCAACATCCTTTTTAATGTCATTCAGAACTTCTTAATTCCCTTCAAATGTTTCAATACTCATTTTAAAAGCATAAAAATCCAAAGTGGTGAGAACAGGACTGGTATAGGTGAGCTGTTGGATTTAATTGAGGGACTGGCTTTTTCTTTATATGCATACATTTCTGCTCATAATATGTTCTGGGTTTTCTGGGGCTAATAGGTCATGAGTCCTACTAAAATTTGTGTATATTGTAAATTTGGAGAGCATAGGAAGAGGTAGCAAGAGAAGGAATTATGAAATGATTTTATTACCAAGATCATATGAAATGGTAGGAGAATGATTACATTTAATTATGAATTTAATTCAGCGTACTTGAGTTGTTTTGGTTATCAATGGGAAATATGACATAGGAAGGCCATTAATATCCTATTCATTACCCAAAACATTTTAGGATGGTTGCAAGATGATTTTTTTTTGTTAATTAATTTTATTAATTATATTATAACAATGTAAACACCGCTGTGTTTCTTTTTGATTATTTTTGAGATATTCTGATTGTAGGACAGCCAGTTTGGTATAATGGTTAAGTCATCAGTCTAGAAATCAGGAGACCACAAATTCTAGTCCTACCTCAGGTATAAAACCAGCCGGTGGACTTTGAGATAATCTTTCACGTTCTTTCAGCTATAGGAGGAAAGCAATTGCAAACCAAATCTTGCAAAAAAAAAAAAAAAAGTCCCGTAATTACTAGTACACATTGTCACAAAGAGTTAAGGCTGGATCAAGGCAATAGTAATAAAAGTCACCTAGAGTCATTAGTAGTGACATAGGCAACAAAGAAATTTAATAATTAATTATTATTATTTATTTAAAAAAAGACAAATTTGAATAGAATATAAAATGCGTTTGATACTATTTCACACAACTGGATTGAAAAATATCTCAACATTTTTGGAATCAGCAGAAACATTTAGCAATTTATAAATACTTCAATGAAGTTTTGGCTAGCAGGGATGATGGCTAACAGGAAACAGTTAGGAAAAGTCAAAATCAAACATGGAATTTTCCATGGTGACTCATTATCATCTTCATGCTATATATTATCAATGACCCCACTGTCAATAATTTTGAACAAGTCAAATTGTGAATATAAATTGGCCAAAAAAAGAGTAAAAAGTTTTCATATGCTCTCTGTGAATGATTTAAAATGATTTGGGGAAAAAAAACTGAACTAGATTCCTTATTAAAAAGCATGAACAACTTCAGTAAAAATATGAAATATGATTTGCCATTGACAAATGAGCAACCATAGCCATATATGCAGGCAAAATTGTTGATGATAGAATACAGCTTCAAAATGAAGATATGATAAAGGTAGTATTCCCAGTAGATTACAAATTTTGGAGAACTTTGGAAGTTTCCAATTTATTACAGAATAAAGTCAAAGAAAATACTGGACAAAATATATCAAATGAGTTTGGAAAATTTTGAAATCAAAACTAAATTGTGGAAATATCATTAATGCAATTAATACTTGGGTTGTCTGTTGTTTGATATACAGCAGGAATGATAACTGGGATTGGAAGACAGGAGAATTAATAACAGTGCATCATGTTTTGCACCCAAAAATCATATTGATCAGCTGTGTTTTCTAAGAACTGAGTGGAGTAGATGACTCCAACAGGTGAAACAGACTTTTGAGGAGGAAAAAAAGCATGACCTGAATTAATTAAGAAAAGCCAATAATCCTTGCTAAAGAAAGTCAATCAAGGAAAGCTCTTGAAAACAGCAAAGGGTAAGGCTGAATATAGAAAAGAAATAATTGAAAACCAATTTGTTAATTGGAAGAAGAAACCAATGCATGGTCAATAAGGAAAAGCTCATAAGACAAAACAACAACAACAGGAGTATTAAAGAAAAAAATTGAAAACTTTATTTTAATGGCTCAAGAACAAGTTTTGCCAACTAATTACATGAAGGCAAATAACATTACAAGGAACAGCGAATGTCATTCTTGCAGTAAAAAGAATGAAACAATTGACCATTTGATCAATGACTGCAGCAAAATTTTATAAACTGACTACAACCAAGAATGTGACCCAAGTGTCAGAATTATTGTTTGGAATCTTTGCCTGAAGTTTAATTCTGAATGTCATAAAAACTACTGGGACCATCAAGTTGAGAAGGTTTTGGAAAATGAGTGGGCTAAGATCCTATGGGACTTTAAGATCCACATAGACAGACATATTGTCCATAACATGCCTGATAGAACAGTTCAATAATGCTGCTATTCTAGGTGGTGATAGGATTGAGAGAAAACAATTAGAAAAAGTTATGAAATACCAGGACTTGCAGATTGAAGTTCAGTATTTATGGGGGAAAATAAATTGTTATATCAATCGTGATTAGAATCCTCAGACTAATACCTAAAGGAATTCCTTGATATCTGGAAATACTGAATTTATCAGATTGAATGCCCTAATTTTACAAATTACCCTGCTTGGAACTGCCTTTCTTCTTAGAGGCTATGTTAATCGTTCTTAGATCCTTGGTTAGGACTTGAATCACTTCCACCAATCTTAGACTGTAAATCTAACTGTAGATTACCCACACAAAACAATAATAATTCTGATTATGGGTACTATATTTCTGTTTTGGTAAGATGTGGGCAGCAGTGCGTTGGCTTGCAAAATATTCTAAAATTAGAGATCCTAGCATAGCCCAAGCATATTAGTGATAGCTTTAGGATTTCGTTATGTTTGTGGCAAATTGGTCAAATCTGCCCAGCTGACCTGAATTTCTTAGTATTAGCAAGGGATGTTACATACATATTGCTGGAGTTAGTAACTTAGTCTTTATCTTCTCTATATTCTAAAACAGAGGCATCCCAACTTTCGGGGGACCAGGGACCGGTTCCATGGAGAGAGCATCCCACAGATGGGGCTCCACTTGTTTACGTGGCCTGGTTTCTACATCCCATGGACTGATGCTGGTCCACAGACCGGTGTTGGAGACCCCTGTTCTAAAACATATTCCATGAAAGCAATTACTGGCCAAAGGCACGGTGGGTGGTAGAGATAAATACCTATGGCATGTGAGAGATTGTTTATATTTATTTATTTATTTATTTATTTATTTATTTATTTATTTATTTGTCAATTGCTTATAAGATAATAGGTATAAGTAAAGCATAGTTATGAATACATGGATACATATAAGAAAAATAAAATATAAAAGAAACAATAGGACAGAGATGGTAGGCACGTTGGTGCGTTTATGCACGCCCCCTACAGACCTCTTAGGAAAGGGGTGAGGTCAATAGTAGACAGTCTAAGGTTAAAGTTTTTGGGGTTTGGGGAAGAAACCACCGAGTCAGGTAGAGTATTCCAGACATTTGACCATTCTGTTGCTGAAGTCATATTTCCTGCAATCAAGTTTGGTGCGATTGACCTTGAGTTTGTATCTATTGTTTGCTCTTGTGTTGTTATGGTTGAAGCTGAAGTATTCATTGACAGGTAGGACATTGCAATGTATGATTTTATATACTATACTTAGATCAGACCGAAGATTGTAATTTAGAGTGCAAGAGGAATACACGGTAAAAAGTGTGAATGAAGAAATAATATTAGTGAAAGAAAAACAGATGCATGTTGGTGAAACGAAGACAAAAGGAAGGCCAGGATAGTTCTCAGTGAAGGTTGCCTAATTTTGTGGAGTTGATGAATACATGCATCTCAACACCCATGGTGGTAATAGAGGAAGTAAAGAAGAACATGAATACATACAAGGAGATGAGAGCGTAACATTCCATATGAATGAAAGGATTAACATTTATGTCTGAAAATATGAATTGGGATTCATCAGCTTGTTATGGGTCCAACTAAAAATATGATTCTACAAACTAATAATTGATTCAAACTACATTCCCATAGATGGCGTTAATGGAGGATGGGGGTTTTGGGAGGGGATGTTCAGAATTTTAAATGTAATTTAATCCTGAGGTTATTCTGCTAGGTTAGGGGAGAAAAATGAACATGGAAGAAAAGGGCAGATATAAAAGAAATTGTAGTGAAAATGGAATGACTGCAACAAGAGGAACTGCGAGTCCTGTATGACAGAGTATTAGAAAAGAGATTAATCTTCCAACAAAATGAATGAGGAATGAATAGAGGATGTAGAAGTTGTTCGGAATACAATGAAAATAATTATGTATCGGAATGTCTCAGAATTAAAATAACAGAAGTATGATAAAGGAGGCTTGATGGAATAATGAAATGAAAAAAAATATTACAAGAAAAAAATGCACATAAGGGAATGATTACAGCTAGAAATGAGGCTGAGAAGGAGTTATTCTATAATGTATATGTAGAGAAAAAGATACCTGCAAAGACCATATCAAAGAGAACAAGAAACAATTAAGATGAAAGGTGTACTATAAAATATGAAAATGATTTTGATGGAAAGAAAATAGTTTGTAGGGGTGAAGAGGTTAAATGAGCCTCCCTTAGGATGAATGGAATTAAAATTAACTTATTGGGATGAAACTGAATGCAGAAAGAAGTATTTCAGAGATTTGTCCCAAAACACCAAAATACTAAAAGGAATATATACATTCAGTGTTAAAAACGTATAACTGGAAACGCTTCTGGAGACTTTAGGTGGCTGTTTGAGAGGCCTTGCAGGAGGAAGGCTGGATTGAGCAAGCAGAGGAGTGGTGGAGGCGATCCCAGTGGGAAAAGCACTTCTTTTCACTCAGTCAAGCTTTCTTCATGCAAGGCCGAGCAAAGAGCCAGTAACTTCCAGTGTGAAATGCAGAGTGTGTGTGCTGTGCCTGTGGGAAGATCTTCTACCACCTCTCCCTCCAGTCCTGCCACCACCCTGAATGGCACTTCCCTCACATCTGTTGCTTTCACCTGAGGAGCCACCGCTGCTGCCTTTCCTCTCTTGCCAGTAATGAAGTGAATCTCCTCACCCCAGTAAGCTGGGCTGTCCACTGTTCGTGGAGTATTGCATTTCAGACTGGCAGCAGAAGATGGGGCTCCCCTTCTCTCACTGATGCCATGTTTTCTTCACTAATTCTGTCCCACTGGTTCTTCCCTGGTCAGGCTCAGCAATCTACTTTCAGCAAACAGAGCTCTGCCATACTGCTACATACATCCTAGGGCTGCACTCTTGCCCAGCACATGCACCTTGGGCTACCAACAGGAGCAGTAGACAGCAAAAGTCAACAGGGGACAGTGATGCCAGAGGGCAGCAGGGGTAGGCGGCAAGGGGCAGGAAAGCCAAATGGGTACAGATTGGTGGAGATAGGCAATTTGATCGTGAGACTTGAGCAGCCAAAACTCAAGGATCGTTCGTAACAACCATTTGTTCAGCACCATCATAACTTCAAATGATTGCTAAATAAATGGTTCTTAAGCAAGGACTACCTGTAAGCAAAATCTGGGGAAAGCAGAGAAGTGTCAAATGACTAAAGGAACGTTCACAAATTCCACTCCTTTGTACATATGCCATTATGTCACACGTAGACATGAAGGCCTATGAACTTCCATTGTAAGTAATTATAGAGTTTGGGGTATACTAAATGTTAAAATGTTTTGTTTTGACCCTTTGTCTGAATTTTTGTTATTCCTTTTTGCAATCTGCATAGTACTGCTTTAAACAGAAAAAAGCCCCTTTCATCTTCTACCCATTAGAATATGAGTTAGAAAAGAAATGCCTCAACAAGAATGAAACCTCCATCTTCTCCTTCTCAAGAACAAATAATAGCCTGAGTACAGTACAGTATGTGCATGTTTTCAAAGAAGTTTTAAGAAACTAAAAATAGACTGTATTTCTTGTGAATTGTCATTAACACCAATCTCTTCCCTCAGTTTTTCCTCCTGCTCCAGGGGTGGTATTCTACTGGTTTGGCCCGGTTCTATAAAACCAGTAGCTCTGAAGAGCAGCTGGCACCGAACCAGTTCGCTCCGAAGATCTTCTTTGCTTTGGTTGGGCCCACCCGCCTGCCTGGGCTCTAGGCTGTCCTTTATTCCCCGCTGCAGCACAGCAGGAGAAGGTTATTGCTTGCAGGAGAAGTTGATTTACACGTATTGTGCACACACACAACACACTCCACCGAACCAGTTATTATGCCAGTAAGATCCCACCCCTGCCCTACTCTCCAAACTTCAATCATTTCACATAAATCAAACTTTTAATGAAGACTTCCATGAACATTTCCCGTCAAAAATGATTGATAGGATTCTAGAAAAGAAACTTAACGTTTTTAACTGTTTCTGTTAAAAAGCAGTGATGATGCTCCGATTGAATCCAACTAAAGAAAGATGATTTTAATGTAAATAGAGGAGTTATCTCATAACACTGTTGCACTAATTGTTTTTACCCAGGACCAGGATTTCCACGGTCCAAATAAAAAGCAAATCAGGTTACTGGAAACTTTTTAAAAATGTATTTATATATTTATTGTATTAATGTATTAATATATTTATGGAACTTTTCACTTTAAGTAGGAACTCTGGCTTTATTTTAGTTTTGCTTGTTTTCTTCAGAACATTGTACTGCAGTTGGCCTGGTTCCAAGTAGAGAATTGGATTTTGCAATTCCTCTTCTTTTCTTCAGTTGACAGGATTACAGGAGAAAGTATCAGAAGATGGTCAGGTTGTAAAAGCAACAATCCATAGATGGAGGGTAGATCAGAACATGACAACACATATGTACAAAGGAAGGACTATAGATACTCCTCAACTTACAGCCATTCTTTTAGTGGCTGTTTGAAGTTACGTCACTGAAAAAAGTGACTTGTGATCATTTTTCACTCTTACAAACACTGCAGCATTCCAGTGGTCACATAATCAAAAATCAGATCTTTGTCAACGGGCATGTATTTATGTTAGTTGCAGTGACCTGGGGTCATATGATCCCCTTTTGTGATCTTCTGACAAGCAAAGTCAATGGGGAAGCCAGATTCATTTAACAGTTGTGTTACTGGAAATGTTTTTGAATATTAGTAGCTTGGGTTGGTAGTTATGTTATTGGTTTGAGCTCCAAGCTTGGCGATTCGGTTGCCAACCTTCTGTCTCCATTCGAGGAGACCTTGTCAGTATTCTTTGGATTGTCTAAAGTGCACTTAAGATGTCTCCTCGAATAGGGACGAAACATTTGCAATAGAGGTGGTATTCAGCAGATTCTGACCAGTTCTGGAAGACTAAACCGGTAGTGGAAATTTTGAGTTGTTTGGAGAACCAGCATATACCCCGCCCCCATCTATTCTCTGCCTCCCGAGTCCCAGCTGATTGGCTGGATCTTCTTTTGTTGCCCTACATAAGAGAACGGAGCTGGAAAGCAGGTTAGTGGGGTGGGGAGGGAATGGGATTTTGTAGTAACCTTCCCCCAGGAGTGGGGGGGGAATGGGGATTTTGCACTATCCTTCCCCTGCCTCTCCCACCAAATCATGCCATGCCCACCAAGCCACGCCCACAGAACTGGTAGTAAAAAAATTTTTGAATTCCACCACTGGTTTGCAACCAAATTGCCAAGCTCGGAACCAACATAGTTGTGTTACTAACTTAATAACTGCAGTAATTCATTTAACAACAACCACAAGAAAGTTTGTAAAATGGGGCAAATCTCATTTAACAAATGTCTTCCTTAGCAGTGGAAATTTTGGGCTCAATTGTGGTTGTGAGTCGAGGATGTCCTGTATACTGGTTCTTTTTAGCAATGAGATAAATCTGGCTGTGGAACCAACCCTAAACCAAAGTCCTGCCAGTTCCCTAGTAGATAACTTGCAATTTTCTTTCACTTTTCCATTGCAAATATTAAGTTACTAGATTCTTCTGCATAAGAGCCGGTTAATTCAATGTTATTCTGCCATCAGAGACTTAAGAGAGACTTTATTTTTTAAGAAGTAATAACCAGCATACTTGAATGAGATTCCTTATTTGCATTGTTGAGATAGGAAATTGTCTTACATAAACAACAACAGATAGCATCACCGTAATTTCAAATGGTGGGCAGATCGCAAAGGGATAAAAAAAATGTTTTTATTTGATGGCAAAAAGAAATGAGGCAAGTTCTCATTTGTATAGTTTAATTTTTATTAGTGTTGGCTTATTTAGTGTAGGCCAATTTAGTGTGCATTTGGAAACACTACTTTGCTTGAGAACAAGAGGCTAAAATTCTGTTGGTAAGCTCTGTAAGTGGGGCAGAGAAGGTACTTGCAAACATATTTTGTGTAGATGCCTTCTTGACATGTTATATATTTTTCTTTCTTAAGTTGTTATCTCTCAGAAAGAAAATACAGATTGCAAAATAAAACATTAAAAATATGAGCAGTGGAAAAGTTACCTTTTGGCACATGTTCTTGTCAAGATTTCTTTTGCTGGGCAGCTATTGCCTTTTTATTTTCAGGTGGTGAATATTCCTGCATTCTTCAAATAAATAAATCATTGCAGTATTCAACATTCTGCTCCAGTATCACAATTACTGCAATTCAATAAAGGGTTTTTAAAAAGTACTATAGTTCTAACTGAGAAGAACAGGGGGAGGGAGTACTCAATTCATTGTTTTAAAGTATTTTGAATAGTTTTGATCTTTTTTTCAAGTTCTCTAAGTAAGCCACACAATGTGCATCTAATTATCTCAGTTTCTGAGCATCTATATTTATTTCTTGTGAAAGGCTAATCAAGTTCCTTTTCTATTTGCCTGGTATAAAAGCAGAACACATTACTTTATTGGTGCAAATATATTATGCCTGCCCTGACATTTATGTTTTCAACTGTGATTGCTGAATTATTTCAATAGATGTAAATCATGTACACAAGACTAATGGTGTAAAACCACAATAGCTTATTTACTCCCTTTCTTGTAGGCAGTGGAGATTTTAAAATAGTTTTAAATTTAACTTAATAGGCTTTCTCCCACTTGCTTTCCAAGAAGCATTAACCTTAGGTTCAAATACAAAACATTTTTTGCAACAGTTGGGAAATTTAGGTATTCAGTGCAAATGCTATAAGATTTGTGTTTGCTCACAACAGATTTGTTCAACTTCATGCAGGAGGCCACCTATCCCCAAATCATGTACCCTTTATCAGAATTACATTTCTTCAGTACTATTCTTCAGTCATTTTAAGATTTTTTCCCCACTTTTGTCATATGGAAAATTACAATTTGATATAATGGTTGTCTCTTAGTTTTTCCTGAGAATCCTCTCATTATATAATTTTATAGAAATATCTTCCAGGTTCAACTCCCAGAAGTTATTTTGTTAGAAAGTATTATATTTGAATGCTGCATGAGAAGCTATGTTTCATTGAAAGAATGACTCATTTGCAACTGAACTATTAAATTACAGTTTGGGGTTATTATCTCATTCATATTCTTGCCTTAAATGTACAAATATATTTTAAATTAGTTATGATGTTCCATTATTTTCTCCTAGCTGGTGGATGAATCAGGAGGAGGTGCAGCCCCTATGCATTTGATCTATGAATTAATTGTTTACATCAGCCATTTTCATGTGAAAGTCTGACAATTCTATCCTTGAATTAGCTATTAAAATAAAAGTACAGATAATGCTTCACTTAAAACTACAATTGGATCGAGAATCTTAATCACTGAGTGAAGCAGATGCTGTGTGATGACTTGGCTCAATGACCGCAATCCCTCTTCTCTCAGTTGCAGTCATTAAACAATTGCATGGATTTTTTCAAGTGGAGTAGCAGGGATAGACTTTTTCCCTGTCCCACCATTCTACTGGGACCCAGCCTCTCTTCCCATCATGTCTGCTTCTTTCGCCTTTTTCTGCAGGCAGGCCCATTATTGTGATCATTGGAAATTGCATGATTTGGAGAAGGCACCTTTCAAACTAGGAGAACAATTGCATTCACTAGCTTTCCGGGCCTAGGAAGACTAGAAAACCAGTGAACATGATCATTCTGAAGGCTAGAAATCTCCATGCGGAGAAGAGAATGCCTCTGTCAAACTGCCGAAATCAGGTTTAGATCTTCAAGATCCAAGTCCTATTTCTGCAGCCTGGTGGAGGGGCTGAATTGCTTTCTGTGCACAGAAGAGGACACCTCTGCTGGACTAAAAGTACAAGCCTCGGATCTCTCAGGGAATTTTCTCAGCAGGTGTTGACAGTTGTAACCTTCCCTGCTGGTTTTCCCATTGACTTTAAGGGGAGGCCAGCAGAGAAGATTGAAAATGGCAATTGCATGGTTGCAGGGTGCTTGACAAATGGTTTTAAGTGTGGATAGGTTGCCAAATGCCCAGAAAATGTAGTTATGTGATCATGGAGGGCAGCAGTGCAATGACTAGAAGTACTTTATGGACTGTAAAGCACCCTTTCTGAAACAGTCATAACTTTGAACAATCATTAAACAACAGGTGCCTATCTTGTGAATGTTGTCGTATAAATTGTATTTATGTTTGCTAGTTTTTTTAATGTTAGAGGAATTGATTCTAAGAATTACATGCTAGTAATAGATGGATTGTAATATTTAAGATATAACTTTCTGAAAGAGCAATATTGACAGGAAGTCTCCAATAAAAATCAATGAACTCAGAGATTTTCAATTAGCAGTACCATACGATTTGAAACGATTGAACTTTATTAAAAATCCTATTTTAGTGCATAGTAATATACCTCTTTCATGAAGGACACTTGTAAAACAATAAGAAGAGAATAATTCGATATTACTGTCAAAGATTCTGGAGATAACCTTGATTTTCATGATTAGTAGACATTGAGAAATCCTATTGTTAGTAGAACAGTTGAAGGAAAGCAGTCTAAATGTATTTTTCTTATTACATAAGGCTGGTTTTAATGTCATTATTCCAAAGTATTTGTTCCACTGGTGCCTGATATTTCAGAGTTATTTTTTATATTGTCACTGAAGAAAATTATAGGTATCTTTTCTTCCAAAAGACCCGCAACAAAAGTTTAAGTCCCTTGTGTAAAATAAATGGCTGCTCTGAAGAGAAGCATTTTCTAGAAAAGAAGTGATACTTAGTAAGTGTTATATTCAGTATGAGTACCTTCCTTGGGCCATTATGTTCTCTCCAGCTGCTAGGTGTGCAATTTGCCAAGGATAGTTTAATCGACCACTATGATTTTATTCTTTGACCTCTTTCACTTGTGCAATGAATGGAGATTGGGAAGGCTTTGGTTATCTGTTCATTTTCTGATCATCTGCAGTAATGTTCAAAAGGATAAAAGTTCACATGAAACTAGTACTTACTTGATTGTTGTACACTGGCCAGAACTACTTCCAGTGAGATTTGGGGGAGGGGCTTCATAAATGACTCAACATAGTTTTCTCTAATGAATTGTTTGAACTGATTTTGTGATGTGAAAAAATACCCATTCCCTGTTACCTCAAAGCAGCAATGTTACTCTTAGTGGAACATCAAGGGATGGATTGTGTTGCGCTACCTAAAGCTTTGCAGCCAGGGGTTGCTAAATTATTGTTCTGGTCCAGTATCTAAATTACTTAATGTACTACTGGCTACTTTATTAATTTGTTTAATGCTAAACCATTATGTTAGGCACCTTAGGCATAGAAGCTAAAGAAAGCAGAGCTGATATATCATTGACTGTTCTCTTCCTTGTGGTAATATATGTAGGCAAAATCTGATCACTGGAGGACTCGCATAGAGTTTTGCAGGACACAAATACATATTTGAAGAACTAATGTGAAGGCTAAATATCAAAACTATCCAAGAATATTTTAAGAATATTCAGATTTTTAAAAGGCAAGAGACAATACATAATTAGCTCATGGGATTAAAGGAAAAGTGATTGCCATGATCTTTGATAACGATAGCTATAGTTATAATTATAACTCTAATTTGATGGTTTAAGTTTTCAAGTTATTAATTTTTATTAATAAATTCAATGATTTATTTTACTATTAACTTTGCCATACATAGTTTAGAGTAACAAGAGTTAAAACAAACTAAGAGAGAGTACTTCTTTTGAGCATTATTTAAAGAGATTTGGGTAGGGTGGATGTCTTATTGGGTTAAGCGTTCTTCTGATCTTGAAAAAAATATTCTTATTTTGTAGGAGATCCCAAAGCCCATCCTAAATTAGATTACAGATCATTCGTATTTAACTGATGAAACATACATACACATACATATATAGGCTTTTAAAAATATATGTATAAGTCTTATTCAAGAGTTAATAGTAAGAAAACTGGGAAAGGCAATTTCAGCTCAGGAAACAATTTGATAGTCTCCTCATATGCAATATTGTTGACCTATGATAAACAGAAAAGATGACCGGTTGGTTGAAATTATAATAAGGGGGTAGGAAAAGGAAGGAACAAAGGCCAAAGTAGTAAAACATTTTACTAAATGTCACTGAATACATTAAGACATTAAAATTCAGAAAATGTTTCCTTCTCCCCCTCCCCCTTCACATATCTTTTTGAGACAAAATAAAAGAAATGGCATCTGAATTTGCTGTAAGATTAAGGTCAGCATGGAAAACTTTTTATTTAAATACGTAACATTGAAAACCTGGTATATTCCTTTGAAGAAAATTGTTTTCAATTAAGAAGGTACATCAAACATCTACCTAATAATGCAAGATCTGTTTTTGTTTTCTTTCTTTGTGGGATGTGTAGGACATCCAAATTGACTAATGAAATGCTTTGGGGATACTGGTAGCATCATTTATTTGTAACACTGTATTCAAAACAAGCATTCTCACTACCACAAGCAATAAAACTGGGTAGCAGCTTAATCCAATGGTGCCACTAAGGAGAATGATTTCTTTATGGATTGATAGCCTATTTTTCTCCTGCCAAATGGAGACTGTCTATTGTGAAGAAAACATTTTACATTCCCACCCCAAATGAATGCCAGTGAACGAATAGAGCAAACAAATAATACGAACCAGAGGATGATCTTTATATATATGAAGATATAGTCAGAATAATAAACAAGGTTGGTAGTACAGCGGTTAGACCTGTTCAGAAAATAGACTTGGCAAAGTTGAGAACACTGCATTTTGTGCTACTATTAAGTAATCCTCAACTTACGACCATTCCTTTAGTGATTGTTTGAAGTTACAACTTACATGAAAGCTGCTGAATGAAAGCACTTACAAAACTATGGCTGATGCAGCACCCCCTTGTGGTCAGGTGGACAAAATTCAGACACTTACCGCCGGAAGGGTGTTCAACCCATCTCTTTCCCCGTACATGTCTTTATGGTCCCTTGCACCCTTCATCCCTTGCCACCCTAGTTGACTTTTGCCATCTTCTTGCTCTTGCTGCTGACCAAACCTGTTTGGCCTGGTCCTTGTATCTGCTGGCCATATGACACTGTCTTCCCCAGAGGACACACCATGGTTTTCTTGGAGAGAATACTGCCTTGCAAAGGGCCAGCCTTATTAGCAGTAGGAACAAGAAGATGGCAAAGGTCACCTAGGGTGGTGAAGTGCAAAAAGTCACAGTGTGCAGGATGATAAAGGTGACTGGGCTGGGTTAGCTGGGGCTTCCTGAGATGGCTGTGGCTTTACACTATGATATTGGTTTTTGACTTTGTACTATACTACTGCCATTTCCTAGGGTGGCTGTCATTTTCTGCTGTACTGTTGTGGTTTTCTAGTGTGACTGGGGCCTTCTGATCTGTGGCATTGTACCAGAAGTGGTATTCAGCAGGTTCTGACCAGTTCTGGAGAACTGGTAGTGGAAATTTTGAGTAGTTCGGAGAACTGACAAATACCATATCTGACTGTCCCTGTCCCCATCTATTCTCTGCCTCCTGTGTCCTAGCTGATCGTCTGGGTCTTCTTTTGTTGCCCTGCACAGGAGAACGGAGTGGGAAAGCAGGTTAATGGGGTGGGGAGGAAATGGGATTTTGCAGTAACCATCCCCCAGGAATGGGGATTTTGCAGTATCCTTCTGAAGTGGGGAGGGAATGAAGATTTAACAGTATCCTTCCCTGGCCACGTTCACCAAGCCACACCCACAGAACTGGTAATAAGAAAATTTGAATCCCATCACTGCATTGCACTCATGTTGCTGGAACTTCCTAGTAGGCATTTCATGCTATGTCATGGCTCAGGGGCTTCCTGCAGCACTAGAGGCATGGAATGCCAAGAAACTTCTGACCTGCAGCATGGCAAGCAGCCCCAGAGCCAGTTATAATCAACTTAGTCAGCAATTTAAATAGCCAAAGTGGTTGTTGGACATATTTTATAGATTTAATTGAGAGGTCAATATGTTCCATTTATTACCTTTAACCAAGAATAACCAGAGTGTATTCCATTAAATTAGAACAAAAGAATTAAAGCAGGAGAATTCAACTATTATCATGGACATTAAGCTAATAGCAAACAGGCAATTATAAATGTGATTGTGTTTAAAGCAAAATATGCAAATTCTCTTCTGATTGGTGAGATGATCTGAACTGAGTAAGCTGGCAATTTTAAATTGCTCCAAGTGCATTTTAATTAGCATCCTCTGCATGTCAAGAGGATAGAGACTCTAATATTTCCATTTCTTTTACATTCCATTAGGAAAATACTGTATAAAACTTTAAATATATAGATACTAAGCCATACTTTGAAATGAAATTGTTTTCATGTTTTCGATTAGATGTTGGATTTAAATCAGAACTGGTAACTGCTTTGTGAATATGTCACAATAAAATAATTCACATTAAATTTTATTCTTTCTCAGAGAGACTGGGGAAACAGCAGTTCATATTTATGATAAACTAAACAATTAAAATAGCATATTAAAGCCACCTTATGTTATGGTATCTGCATAGATCACGTTCTATCCTATCTGGCTGAATGTCTCACTAGTCTGTATAATGCTAACTCTCATTTCCCAGGATTTAGATATAAAAGTGAATATGTTACACTGAAGGAAAATGGTAAGGAAGACATTATCTTTCATTCTTCAGTTCTCTTCCAAGTAGAGAGAGGCTCAAAGTTCTAGGTTTGATGTCTCCATATTACATATCGGTTGGATCCATTTACTGCAAAGGACTCCAAACTTGGCAACTTTAAGACTTGTGGACTAAGTCTACAAGTCTTGAAGTTGCCAAGTTTGGGGACCCCTGATTTACTGCATTCATGCAGTCTGCTGCAGACACTGCAGTGGAACCTATATAGACAACATTTAGAGTGGGATTTGTTCAGGGGTGGGATTCAATCGGTGTTACTACCAATTCGGTAATTATGTTTTGCAAATTTACCTGTCCCAGAGACTGTGATTTCGTTTGTTATCTGAGCCATGATAATCAAGAGAAGAGCTTCAGACACACCCCAATGTAAAGCATACACTCAGAATGAGGTAACAGATTTGATCTAAAGCAATGTTTTAAGTCTATAACTTAGTATATAAACCAGTCATCCTTAATTTGATTTACATTTAGTGTATTGATGTTGATTATCTGTTGATTCTTTCTTTGTAAAATAAAATAATACTGGCTTCCCTTTTCTATTCAGGTAGTATAGGACCTAGCTGAAATCCTTATAAATTCCAACTTTATTTAAATAGCTGAGTGATCTGGAAAACATGTGGTATAGAGTTTAGTATAGTTCCTTTTTCCAATTTAGGCATCCTAGCAGAACCTTAATTAAAATTATCACTACTGAGTACATGTTTTTTTTCAACATCCCATATTCAAAGATGGGTGCTTTTCATGTAGCTGCTGGTAATTGCAACGTTATATATTAATGATAGTAAATGAATTTATGAAATAAGGTTAGAGTAGCTGGAAGATTATTTTCTTTTGGAGAAGGCTTTCTTATTGTCTATGTTTGCTAAAAAAATCAGTTCCATTGTGAGCACAGGAACTAAGAAACTAATGAATTACTGTCCCTTTTATAACCTTGGGTTACCATCTACTGTTTTCTATGGCTCAAGTAAAATAAAATTAGTTTTATAAGCATTATGGCTTTATTCTGTGTATTTCTCTTGCTTTTTAGAAGTGCCTTACTGATGCTACTGCTTCAACTGTGTAATTTTCTGTAACCAATAAATGAAATGTGTATTGTATTTCTGGCAAGAACGTCTGTGTGACGGAATACTTCATTTGCAGTTTCAAAGAGCAGATTTAGCTGGGCATAATATATCTTTCAGAAGATCCATCTATTAAGAAAAACCCTTAAATCCCTTAATCCCAAAAGCCCTGTGAAAATGGAATAATGTATGTCATAATGTCATGTCAATCATACATTTATGATTCAAAAGAATTCATGGGAGCCCAATTCATTAAAGGCATAACTGGGCAACGATAAAAATAGAGAAAACCTACTATAGTTAATGTGTCCTATCAGATGAAAGTGAATATTAAAGTATGTCCTTGTGCTAGATAACAAATGATATGAAAAACACTAAATTAATGCACAGGGAAGAGAGATACAAGTTTATTGTGCATACATTGCAAATTCTAATTTGGGAGTGTTTTGTTTTCCTCAGTACATGTCCTTTGTGCTCACAAATTTTCTGCAAGCTGACATGAAAAAAAAATCAGTATCTGGATAGTATCATGATATAATCATTTTAATATGAATCTTCAGCTTGTTCTGGGACCATTAACTCAAATAATGTGTACTATCTTGAATTTAACTCATATCTGATACTGCTCAGAAAGATGAGTGACTTATCAAAGATATTTGCCTATTGACATCACATCTCTAGTCATAATTCTGGGAGGAAGTTCTTCCATAGCAACAGTCGACTGGTCATCTCTTTCCAGGGGAAAAGTTGTATGCTATGTTAATAAATTAGTTAATTAATAATGCAAATCATAAGTTTAAATAGACTTTTTGTGGAAAAGTAGCCTCAGGTTTCTGATCTGGAATATGCTTACAATTCATAATGAGCATTGTATTATATTTCTGTGAAAAATGCTATCCCTTCCCACTTTTTGTCCTTCAAGGTCCGTATTTATCCCTGCAAAGGTACTGCATAGGTAAATAACAGATACCATGATGCTGTCAGGATTCATTCTCTGAATGAATCGTTTTTTTTCCCCCCTTCAGAATAAGGAATTAGTTTAAGCATGCTTTTCCAATAAAGTTTGAACCTTTAGTCCAGGGGTGTCAAACTCACAGCCTATGGCTGGATGCGTCATGCGCTGGCCATGCCCACCTCAATTTTAGCAAAGGGGGGGAAGTAACAATACGACATGTGACAACAGTGGGACGCAGTGGTGGGATTCATATTTTTTTACTACCGGTTCTGTGGGCGTGGCTTGGTGGGCATGGCAGGGGAAAGAAACTAAAATCTGCAGTCAGAGGTGATATTTTCCGGTTCTCCGAACTACTCAAAATTTCCACTACCGGTTCTCCAGAACTGGTCAGAACCTACTGATTACCAGCTCTGGTGGGACGCCATGAGTTTGACACCTCTGCTTTAGACTGACCCAAGGATGTGCTTGAAGACAAGAAGTTTATCGGTATTACCTTGAAATATTTTGAACTACGTATTTGGGTGAAGATTTTAATGTAAAGTGAGGTAACCTTGCTTAAAGGCTAAAATTACAGGACACAGTTTTTAAGCATGGCATGTCTTGAGAAGCACTATCTTTGAGACTCAAGTTTTGTATATTAACAAAAGGAGCTGCTTTTCCATATCTGAATTCTTTAACCTGACAGCCATATCCAGTGTTACTTCACAAGTGTTCTTCTAACATCCTTGGCTGCTTCTTACTTAGTGGTTGAGTGCATCTTAAATATTTATAAGAGGAATAATTCCCTGCATGATAGATTTTCCACATATTTTTTTTTCTTAATTGGTTGTTCACAGCTCAATGATGTCACCACAAAACCAGCAATTCTTTATCATTACAGAAGCAAATTCCTATAAGTCTCTTTTCTTTATTCTGAGAAAATAACCTAGAAAAATGAAAATAATTTTGAAATGGTTCCAGGTTGAGTACACAAATATTTATATTAATTTATATTTTTGTTTTATTTGTTTTGTTGTGTTAATATATATTTTAATGCCTGCAATGATTAGAGTTTGCTGGACAGATTAAAGAATCTGCAAGGAATTTGAAAACAATAAAAAAAATTAGGATCTGGGTAAATAAAATTCATAAAAGCAGCTATCTCAGTATAGTGCAAGCAATTGCAATACAAAACAAAGGAGCAACATTCAAAAGGCCTGGACAAAGGTGAAATGTCTTAATCTTAAAGTTCAAAAAGATAATATGTGTACCACAGAAACTTTAGCACTTGAATTAGCAATTAGCAATAATTTTTAATCTGTGATTTGAATTTACTCACCACTAAATCAGTTTTACCCTCATTTTCATCAGTCTACAAATTGGATGGGGTTTTGTTTCAATAGAAAAAGGCATTTTCAAGATTTTTTTTACATTTTACCTTAAAATGAAAAAAAAAAGTAATACTCTCATATTTGAAACTTTTTTCCCCAAAGTGTAATCTACTGGTATGTTTTGTTTCTATGTGTAATTAGTTCTCCTTAACTGATTTATTTATCTTCCTTGCTTACTTTTATTGCTTAAATATTTGTTAGACAGTAGCAATCTTCCAGATGTCCCAGGAGCTCAAAAACATGAAGCAAAGTATTTTCACTTAGTATTTCCCCGACTTCTGTTTTTTTGGTTTATATTTTTCTTAATATGAAAGCTCCAAGCTATAATCCTTGCAGCTATAGCCATGTTAGCTAGCTATGGATTAGAGCAGTATTCCCTTTAGATATTTTAAACTACAGTTCCAAAAACAATATTTGGTTGAACAACTTGTAGTAAGCTCACTAGTATATCATGCTAAATCACAATGGAGGGTTTGCATCAAGCTGTGATAAAAACAAGTAAGTCATATAGTTGTGTGACATGATATACAGATCTCTGTTTAGGGTAGGAACAGATAATGTACTATAATTTGCAAAATGTGATCACTGCCGATGCTAGATGAGGCTAATGGGAATTTTAGTTCAACACAGCTGAGGAGGAGGAGGACGGGTTTGAAATGCCAAGGCTGCACTTTGAAACTGTTGTGATTCCCCCCCCCCCCCCCCTCCACTATTTTTAAATATCTCATTTTTCAGTAAAATAGCAAGCAGTGTTTTTGTCCCAGAAGATGTTTGTTGCATTAAGAATTTGGAAGCCCCAAATTATTTACAATTGATTGATGGTAAGGATTTCTAGAAATAAATCCAGCCTTGTTCACTGCTGATTAACTAATCGCCTTCTCCTGTAGAAGGCCAGGGTGCTACCAGCTGTAACAAAGCACCAATAATTTTTGAAACTTGGGGAAGAAAATGAGGAAGAAAAAAATGAGAGATCAAAAAATGTTGTTAGTGATTGAGGTTAGATATCACATAACAAAAGCAGAGTCAAATATACTAATAAGGGAATTGTCAGACAGGACAAACAAGAGCTTTGCAATAGCACATAATAGGACAGGGAGAAAGCCAGATTCAGAATGAAATCCTGTAATAAAAGAACTGTCAGGTATATAATGAGCCAAACCAAGATGTAAAATAAAGAGCTTGGAAAAGTAAAGATTGCATCTCTTTTAAAGTCTGAAAATAATCAAAAGGAATCTCAGGAGGTAAGGTTTAAGAAAGAACAATATTTTTGGAAGGTAAAATAGCCAGGCAAATTTTTCATACATTCATTAATACATTCATGGATGCAACAGGTGAACTGGTGATATTTTGGCATTAAAATACTGAAACTTGGATTATCATTTTTTATAGGATTGTTCAGACAAAAGCTTTGTTATGCAGAATACTAAATTACGATTACTTTTAACCAGCTTTGTTGAACCACTCAGAATCAAACTTGTAGATGAGCAAAATAATCAAGATTTGCTTGGCTAATTTTTAATTTTTGTTTGCTTTGTACTTCTTGAACTTAGTTAGAATCTTTGACAGTGGAACACAAAAGTAAGTCAGGAAATCACCCTTTCCTATATCCTTTCAACTTAGTGAGTCAATTGTGGATGTAGATGATGATTCCAGACCCTAAATCATATTTATTCATTGGCTCTAGGACAGTAAAAATGGAAGGACAACTCCTATTCGTTCCCTTTTTGCCATTATGTTATCCCTAAAGTAGGTTCAGCGGTGCTCGTAGTTGTGTGTTACAGTGTAGACTGCAGAAATCAGAGTGGTTTACAAAATGGCAGGCAGTTCTCATTGGTTCTATGCAGGCAGTTGTGCCCTATCTTTTCACTTAATTTGGTATAAATTAATGAACTGCATAATTAAACATGATGCTTCTTTTTTAAAATAAAAGTATTATTGGATTTTGCAACTTGGAATCTTTATGAATCTTTTTCTCATGGACTTATCCAGCTATAGTTGGATATGTCTGTTGTCATATAAGTGCAGGGAATATTTTCAGTGAGTCTGAAATATGGTCCTTAAGTAATTCAGAACAGTGTCCAAGTGAAGGGCTGGCTGTCGTGAGCCAGAGAAACTCCATTTTTTGTTTAAATTCCATTTTTGTCTCTGTTTCCCTTATGTGTCCCCCTTACTCAGCCTTGCAAATTCTTGGAAGGATTGACTTGTTGGTGTTATCAAAGCCTCTCTCAGAGAAGCAGCAGATTCAAGGCCAACTCCCCTTCGTATTGTAGTTTTCTTGTTATAGATAAGATATTTAAAAATGTTTTATACTCAGCCTATAAGTTTATCAGTTAAGACAAGAGGGAAGGGGCCTGTAATATTTTAGCCAGGAACCTACCTTCGGAGGAAGGTGGGGGGGCATGAATAATTTACTGCCTAGTCCTGCCTACTGCTTGGTAATGATCATGTATCTTTCTTAGAAGTGTATAAAGGCCATGCTCATTTGTATGTCAATTTGTGACATGGGTTCCAGAGAGCTCTTCTTTATTGCTGTAAATAATAAACAGGTTGCAATCACGGCCTAGTGGGATAATTGGCTCTTGGCACCAGGTAATAACAATTGCAGTCTCTGACTGAGCCAATCCACAGTTTGGCCAATACAAAATCAGCTGAATCAGTGTGACCTTTGTGGTTGTTTACCACTATTGCTTCCATTTGATTTTTCTTTTTAAAATTTTATGTACCAGTTGGTGAATCCTAAGAGCAGAGCTAAAACCCTAATTGCCAGTAAATGATTGGTGTAAATGACCAGAACACTCAATGTGATAGCAAGAAATGTCAGAAAGGAAAATCTCATATATTAATATTGGGATTTGTTTTTAGAGACTAGGCTTTGCTTTATGAAAATAAGCAACTTTCTAGCCATATCACCCAGTGTGTGTGTGTGTGTGTGTGTGTGTGTTTGTTTGTGTGTGTTTGTGTTGTGTTGTGTGTAGTAGAAACATGTTACCATGTAGAGTTCAGAAATAGTCATCTCACAAGGCCAGAAATGCAGATATATTCAGTAACTTAGCTGGAGTGAGACCAAAAGAGATTTGCTTCCAGTTTAAAATAAAGTTTTTCTTCCCTTCAGAGCAAATGACTCCTTAACACTGTTCTCCTACAAGAAGCGGAATTAAAAAAAAACCTTTGAAGAATGTAAACCTTTGGTCCCAGGATGATAATAGTCACATTTGAAAATAAAGTTTTAAATGTGTAGAAACAAGAAATGTTAAAAGTGGAATCAAGCTATTCAGGGTGCTACCTGCTTCTAGAGAGGATAAGGGGATGGATTTAGAGAATGATATCTCAAGGATTAATTGTTTTTATGGTAATAGTAAATAATATACAAGATTGAAATGCTGAATAAAAAAGAGTCTTATCTTGACGGCCTAAGTTAACCATGGATCTGTTTCACATCATCTATTTCTCTGCACATCATCTTCATCATCACATCATGTTTCTCTGCAGTGAAATGTTTGTGACTAGCAAGGCCATCTCACAAGCATTTCATTATAGGAGTGTATATGCATTTAAGTACAATTTGAAAGCAAATATCCAGCAGTGAAAGAAAAGGCAAGGAAAATCATATCCAACAGAGTTAAGTTGGAAGATGAGTCTCAAAATTTTCTTTTTTAGTTATGAAAATACATTTTTGAAAATCTTCCTGCAGCTAAAATTACTAAAGCATGGATTACATCATACATACTTATTTGAGAGTCTCCTACAAAGACAAGGGGGTCAAAGCTATTTTACAAAGCATCAAAAGGCAAGATGAGAAACAATGGATGGAAATTAATCAAGGACAGAAGCAATCTAGAGCTAAGGAGAAATTTCCTAATGGTGAGACCAATCAATCAATGGAACAACGCCTTTGGTAGTTTTGAGTGCTCTTATCACTGGAGGCTTTCAAAAAGAGACTGGACAGTCATTTATCTGTAATAGTATGGGGTGTCCTGCTTGAGTAGAGTTTGAGCTAGAAGACTTCCAATGTGCCTCCCACCTCTATTATTCTATTTTGGTTATGTGGATTTTTTTGGAAGAAAATCCAGAATTCTTTAAAGATCACAAGTACTACCACACAAACACTATAGTTGTTGGAAGCACTAAGCCAAGTTCTGATGCCCAACACATTGTAAGGATAGCAAATTATGAAAGACCTACAGCAACACAGTACTATCCTTTGCAGCTTATGAAGAAAAGAGGTGGAATTCTCCAAGATATGCCTTAGTCCTAGAACACAGATAGATTGACTATGTATTGGATAAGTTTGAAAAATCATCTAGCCCAGCTGCTGGATTCCTTTATTGCCCTACCCAATTTCTTCGATTTTCTGATGTGCTGGGCATGAAAAAAAACAACACTCCATACTTTTTTCCCAATATATGTCATTCTCATTCTTGGCATACACTCACACACATGTCTATAATTTATTTCACATTAATCCTTTGATTGATGGGACTGATTCGGTAGACATGCTTTACTGCATGGAGGGAAAAGGGAGGGAAATTTATATGCATAGTTTTATACAGTTAGTTGACAGAAGTTATGATTACTTTGACAAGTTTGACTGTCATTATTGTCTTTAGAAATTTCAGAATAGAAGTGCTTGTTTCAGCTTTCATGGCAAAACTAAATGCAGAGCTTTAAAATCGAAATGGCTTAGAAAATCATCTCAATATATTATTTTTTTAAATTATTTTTAAAGTTATGGGCACAATAATAATATTGATTTATTTGTCTAATATTTTACTATGGCAATATATAAATTATTTTACTTGGTATAATGGATATCTATTTTCTGGAATTTATTGTGAAAACAGTTAATTTCATTTATCTTGTTTGGCAGTAAATTACATGGTCTAAATGAAACTAGATAACTTCGATATGTATTACTGGTATTTGCATTGAATTACTAGAATATAGTCCTGATTCTGTCCAGTACTAAGCAACATACTATTTTAACTCATTTTTCTCTTCACATTCACATCACTGAACCTCTCATTGATGAACCGTGAGATTTTATTAAATAGAGTGAACATTTTTCCAAATGAAAACATCCAGATCCCCTAAAGCAAAGGAGTCCTGTATTCCTGAAGTTAACACAAACACAATCAAGAACTGTTATACAATTTTGTTTTCTTCAGAAAGGAAAAATAAATCCTTTCACTGATTTTTTTTTAAAGTTATCTTCACAACCTTGATGTTAGGGCCTTTGAAAACCAACATAGTTTCAATCAATTTCTTTTATCAAAGCAAGTCTTTTAATTTCTGAAGCATGGTGGGTGTTTGTTTGGTGTTTTGCCTCTAGCTGAAGTGTAAAAAAAAAGGTTTTATTTTCTTAAAAGGTTCTTTTTTTTTCTTTATTTGGTATACATCACAGCCAGTTTGCACGTCTAATGTATGATTTGGATTCCTATACTGCTCTATATCGTCTGAAAAAATTTTTTTTCTTGATGCCAGCAGTTTTACAAATCAGAAATGTAAGCTGGTAGGCTATAATCCTTTAAGACAGCTTTCACAATTTTCTGGGCAAAGGTGTAATCGGCTGGAATTTTGTGAACATGGCAAAGCTATCGTAAGCATGCCTTCTGCTGCATACAATTGAAGACCTGGTATTTTGATCGGTGCTGTAAATATTTTATACCAAAATGTTAATTGATCAACATCAACTGTTCTGCTCCTATTTCATTCTCTTTAAATTAGTTTTATTTTTTAAAAAACCTGCTAGTCAAGACTAGGTAATGTAGTAGCACTGTTTTTGTTTTTCTTTCATTAATTTCTCAGCAACAGTGTTAGCATTTCCTTGTTTGAACGGGATCGGCAAACATTCTCAAAATGTTTTAATGCTCAAGGCATTTGTAAAATGTGTTATTGACTTGCAAATGAATTTGGAACCTGCATGGAATATCAAAGAAACTTATCCAATTTGTATGTTCCGTTTGGCCGCAAGTTGAGGATTTTTTTTAAAAAAGTGATTTTTCTGATAATCAGAGTTTTACAGAAATATACTTGTCAAACTCTCTTCCATCAATACCTGTCAAACATTTATACAGTAGTATAGTTTGTGCATAATCATTAATGGAAAGGCTAACCACTAGTGAAAAGGCTGGACTTATTTCTAGATCAGCTGCCTTGCCTTGAGAATACCCCAATTTCAGTTTTCTGGTATCTCAATCAGACTAATAAAGGTTAAACAACTAGTGATACATTCCTAGTCACCAATTCCAATTGAAATATAAACACAGATTAGGGATCAATTTGTTAACTAATAGCATAATTGTACATATAGTTATTCTGAAAAAAGATTGCTTGGATCAAATAACAGAATAGAACTTTGAATAACAGAGTTAGAAGGGACCTTAGAGGTCATCTAATCCAACCCCATGCTCAAGCAGGAGACACTATATACTAAGGGTCCCCAACCCCCAGGCTACGGATTGCCAGCTGATCATGAAAATCAATATACTTTTGCATCTCACAAGTATTTAGATGTAATATGCAACAAATCTATTAATTTGTGGTTTTTACTGCATTAATTACATAGTAGAAGTTGTCTCTCACTGACATAAATCAGTACGGTGTTTTAATACTAGGTTACATCATCACTCCCTGCTCTCATTTGAAGTTCTACACAGTGACTGATATTACATAAGTGTATTTAGTTGGAAATATATGGTGCAATAATTCATAATTCATGGACTTATAAAAAATCATAATTTGCCACCATTAGATATTTTTTGAGAGGGGAAGTCTATTTCAAACATAAGAATCTGTGCAGCCTTTCTCCATTCCTTCCAAGTCTAATGGAAATTGAAATAGTTAATGGACTGTATATCACACTCTCCTGGGGAATGGAATTGAAACACAGCTTGAGCCAAGATTTTGGAGCTCTGCCTTGTAACCCTGAATTGGGTCACCAGAAAACGGGAAGAGCAACAGTTTGATGGACTGAACTCCTGCCACTCTTGAGAAGCTGCACATGTTACTCATTTTCTTTTGCTACACCTTGTTTCTTTGGGTCACAGCAGAGGCCACAAGTGGTCAAAGGCAAATCAAATTTTGTTCAAAGGTTTAAAGCGCTTATACAGGAGATATTCTTGTGGTTTCACAGAAAAATAAATCCTGCTGAAAATGCCCTTATAGACTTCATTAAAAAGAAACATTGCAATTCAGAAGCTGATTTCCTTCAGTATTTGAAACAATGGAAATCCTACATCTGTTTTAAGTGATTTTCAATCTTTTTTATGGATTTTCTAGTTGGAATGTATAAATTTATAAAGTCCAGACATGCAATCCCGAAAAGGGGCATGACAATAATGTATTCATCATAGGGTTCTGCTGGTAGAGCCATGTGTTTTGACTATTAGTAATGATTAGTGGTGGGATCAAATTTTTTTACTGCTGGTTCTATGGGCATGGCTTGGTGGGCGTGACAGGGGAAGGATACTGTAAAATCTCCAGTCAGAGATGGTATTTGCCGGTTCTCTGAACTACTCAAAATTTCTGCTACCAGTTCTCCAGAACAGGTCAGAACCTGCTGAATAGCACCTCTGGTAATGATACTTATAATAATATGGTAATGAAGAGAAGGAGGAGGATGCAGTCTTTATGCAAATTGTTACCTATTGTAAAAAATCCACACCTGTACTTAAAAGTATCTGGACATTTCAAGTTAGAGCATAAGATTGCTTACCATTTGTGATCTTGAGCCTTGGCAGTAAATTCTTCATAGTGCAAAACCAATCCCATGAAGATGAGAAAGGGAATGTGAAGCACAATAGTTGTTTCAGGAGAAAAGTAAAATTGTTCATTTCTTCCTTTTATTGTTACATTATTTTACTGTTTACTTTTATTGTTAATTATTTTAATTTTTGTCCTGTTCATATTTGAATTTATTTACTCTGTTTTTATCTTACATTGTGTAAAAACCTTCAGGTTACCAGCCTACAGAGTAAATCAACCTAAAAAATATTTTAATAAAAAGGCAGACTGAGTTCATACATCTACTTTGAAAATTATGACTTCTCAACTGCTAATCCTTTTCAGGTAGGAAAAGATAATCTGGTGATGAAAAAGGTCAACTTCATGCACTTTAAATTGCTATCTCACTCTCTAAAGTTTTCACTTCAAATTTATTTTATTACAACTCTCTTTTATCCAAATGATGACATAAAAAAAATGCTAGAATAAGTATTATTTAGCCTCTAGGTCTTAGAACTGGCTTTATAGTAGGCAATGTGGAGACATCCTTTGTTAAAGCTGGCATGTTAAGAGTCCATTACATTAGCCCCATGGCAGGAAGAAATAGTATATGTTTCTCTAATAAAGGGCTGTCAAACTCATGGCCCACAGGCCAGATGTGTCATGTGCTGGCCATGCCATTATCTTGAAAATCCCACTTTTTATTTTTATCATATTAAAAAACCTTAATATCTGATATGTCTTAAAGAGAGGTTAGTACAAATATTCAATGAAGAAGAAAGATTGTACATTGTCAGGCCCAGGCAACCAGGTCCATACACACAGAATTCAAACTACTTACTTTATTGTATTCTGCCTATACTACCAGAGAGCCAGTTTGGTCTAATGGTTAAAGCACCAGGCTTGAAATCAGGAGATTGTGAGTTCAACTCCTGCCTTGGCCAAGAAAGTTAGATGGGTAACTTTGGGCCAACAATCTTGGAGTTGTTGTTGCAGGGAAAATAGGAGGACAAAGGATGGACATGTTCAATGCTTTGAGTTATTTGTAAAAATAGTAAAAGTGGGATACAAATAAACAAATACAGGCTAGATAAGGGTTTGTGGTGCTTGTGAAGGTCAGTCCATTCCCTCTCAAGGCTAATTCCCTGCTTGAGCCGTCCTCCTCGTCTGGATGGTTAGTTCCCAATATACATGGAAGGAAGTGTCCAAAATATTTTAGTAGATGAGAAATTGCACCTAAGTTTAGCCATCTTGGACTTTGAACCTTCTTTGGAATAGATACCTGCCCTTTCAGATTGTTTTCCTGTGCAGATTTTCTGGGTATAAATGAATTGAAAGCAACTTGTGAAAGTATGAATCAAAGACGTTTCCCTTTTTGTTCTGACTAAGTTTCATAGATATTTTTTGTCTCCATAAAAGTGAGTTAGAGCTGACAATACATTATAATATTGTATGACTTTATATAACATCATTCTGGTGAGAGGAACCCGTTCAAATTAAATCTCAAATGGGTATTAAAGCCTACTTTGATGGAATGGTAATTACTTTAAAATCTCATTCCAGTGAAGTTGGATGGTTTATATTTAGGGAAGAGACATTAAAGATGAAAGGCTCCCATGCCATTAATTACCAGAGAATATCATAATTAAAGCATTGTTCATACTTCGGCCTTGAAAATAAAAGTGGAAGGTATTGCCAATCTTTTTCTTCCTGGTAGGAATTAACATCTGCCTGACAGGCAAAAATATAATCAGATGAAGTGCTTCAAGTTTGTTAATAAAAAGATGAGAATACCCCATTGCATCTTTTGAAGTTTAGGAGAAGACATTGGCTATTCCACCTGTATCAATCATTCATCCGGGTGGAATTTTCTATGCTCTTGAATAACTATCTCTTTTGAGACATATATATCAGGTTATTGTGTTAATTCAGCCCTTCACAATGAAAGAGAAAATATAAAATAATAACTAAGGGCAAATTCAGGCATGACCCTGCTTATATATTTACTCAGTAAATGGAATGAGAGACAATGTAGTATAGAGGGTTCCTATATCAAACATCCATATTCCTTGTACCTCTCTCATCCACTGATAGACTCACCTAGTACATAAGTAAGATGAGAGATTCTGCATTCTGCAAAACATAGATGATTGACTAGAGAGCTCTAGGCAATTCATGTATGAGTTTTCATATCAATGAATTGATAAGAAGACTTAAATATCTGTAGTGCTTGGAACTTATTGCAATGACAAAAAAGAAGATGAGCCAGAGTAGATCTGTGCATGTTAGTAGAAGTGCTGTCTAAGAGTTATTGTTGGGTTCCTAAACAGTGCCAACTTATGAGGGTTCTGTCTATTTCTACTGCATTAGAACACATTTAAGATTATGGACTGTGAGTAAGATATAACTAAGATGACTGAGAGAACAATCTAACCATGGTATGAATTAAATCACTTTAGATTTAAGTGTCAGGAGTAGTTTAAAAATATAATTAGAAAGGAGAATTGTCAACATCAGCATTAGTCATTATCACCTAAAATAGAAAGGGTAATCTTTTCATGGCTGAGGAGCACATTATGTTTGAAGGACACAGGCCTGCATGGAGCAGGAGTTTTTCACACATGTGGGTATGCCAAAATTCTTCCTTTGCTTTTTGTTTCTTGCTTGAAAATGATGAGAAATTGAACTAATAATTTTTAAGAGTCTTAGTCAGAAGTTCTACAGGCCTGCGTGTGGGGCTTAAGGGCTGCATGCGGTTTAGGGGTCATGGCCTTGCCTGATCTAAACGCTAATCATGTAGAAATTTAGATAACAGAGAAAAAAGAATGTTTTAATATGCAGGCTTTAGCTCAGTTCACCCGTGGGAAGATATCATTCAAGCCTAAAAACCTAAGTAAGAAAAATCTGCCTGAACTCTGAATTTAAATGACATCTGTATGTATGCTTGATAATAACCGGGGTGGGGGTGGGGGCGAGGAATCGCTATGGAAAGTACAACCCATTATTTGTCGAAAAAGATTATTTGAGATCTTTGTAAAAGACTATTTTGTTGCATGTTTTTTTCATCTGTTGTTATGTCTAATATAGAAAATCCAAAAAGGAATTTGCTTGAGTTGTTTAATGTTTGGATGAATGATCATTGTGGGCTCTGTATGTATCTCAGATCTTTCCCCATCCTGTTCACAAAATAAATGGAGAAGTTATTTTCCTATTCCATTACACAACAGTGAATTTAAGGAGCTGGTTGCTATGCAGAGTAGGTATGAATATCCCTTGGGATACCAGTGGTGGTATGCTACTGGTTTGATTGAACCAGTAGAAAAAAAAGCCTCTGAGGATCAGCTGAGAGGAGAAAGAAAAGAAAAGGGCAGGATCAGTGCTCCCACCTGCCCCTGTGCTTTTCTCTCCTTTATCCTCTCAGCTGATTGACGCTACAGGCCTCAGCTGGTGTGTGGAAAGCTGCACGTTAGGTGCGCAGGCGTGATCACCGAACCGGTAGTGGAACAGATAGGATCCCATTGTTGCTTGGGACACCTTGCATACTTTTTTAACCTCCAAAAGCAACATTACAGCTGATCTGCAGATAGACAAATGGGGTATAAGTTATTTAATACAGATTGCACTATGACTGAAATGCAGATTGTAATTGGACTTGAACCCGTGCTGTTCCATGCTAGTCTCTGCTTGACTAATTTCCTGGGGAGTTTTTCAAAGTAACACAGATGTAGATTGTGACAAGATGTTCCTTGGAGTATTTTCTAAGGTGGTAAGATGTAAAAAAAAAAAAAGGGGGGGGGGAGAAATATTTTAGGAGGATATGTGAAAAAAGCACATCATCTTAACATGACATTAAAATTTCTTTAGGAGCAAGATTATTCAGAGTATCCCATACCCAAACATTTCCTAGCCAGCAGGGTACCTCTTTTAAGTGTTCGACTTAAAACCACACTTGAGCCCAACATTTCCATTGCTAAGTTGTTAAGTACACATTTCCCCATTTTGCAACCTTTCTTGGCACAGTTAAGATAATCGCTGCAGTTGTTAAGTTGTGGTTGTTAGTGTGAATGTGTCTTTCTCCTTGATTTTGCTTCTCAGAAGGTCACAAAAGTTGATCACATAAGCCTGGGACACTGCAAACATCATAAATACATGCCAGTTGCCAAGGGTCCAAATTCTGATCGCATGACCATGGGGATGCTGCAATCAGAGGTGGTATTCAGCAGGTTCTGACCAGTTCTGGAGAATCAGTAGTGGAAATTTTGAGTAGTTCAGAGAACCGGCAAATGCCACCTCTGACTGGAGATTTTACAGTATCCTTCTCCTACCACACTCACCAAGCCACGTCCACAGAACCGGTAGTAAAAAAATGTGAATCCCACCACTGGCTGCGACCATCGTAAGTGTGAAAAACAGTCATAAATCACTGTCTTCAGTGCCTGCTATAACTTTGAATGGTCACTAAATTAATGGTTGCAAGTAGTGGACTACTTGTATTCATAGATTCCTGAAGGAGAAGTCAGGGCTTCCTGTGTTTCTGTGTCAGCAAATTTTCTCTTTTAACTTTTCTGCCAGTGAAATGTCTGCTTTTATCAATATTTTGAATAGCAAGCTGTTTGCAGCTTAGATTGTGGATAGCATATAATTCAGTACATTTAAATCTTATGAAAAAAAAACCCTATTTCACTTGTAGTTGTTTTTGCATGTCTTGTGTTTATGTATAAAAAAGATATATCTGGTTCAAATACTCAGTTGATCCTCTGTGATATTTAGAAGTTCTTCTTTCTGACCATGATCAGTGAGTTCTTTACACCAATTAGGTGAGGCAAACTTTGCAGTTCTCCAAACCTGGAAAGTCTTGAGGCAGTTTCTGCTTCGTCTTGGTTAAATTTCAATCCCAGTTTCAGAATTAGCCTTCCGTATATGAGCACTTAACTGTTGGGACATGTGATCAATGGATAGTGAGGCTGTTCAGCCATGAATTGTCAATTTACCCAGCTTGCAATATATGAATCGGTTCCTATGCTTTCAGAAATGGTTTTCTGCTTGTAATGTAAATCAAAACTATTTCATGCTCATGAGCCTATTTTGTAGTCGTTCATTCTGCATTTCACAGATTAGTCACTTGAAAAGTGCCAGCCGATCTATAGTGTAGGCACGTTTTGCTTGCCTGATAAAATGGTTATGAATTCTTCAAAATGGCAAACAGTGGTGATCAGATTCCTAATTAGGAAGGCCCCTTATCATTCTGGAGAAAATTCTTCAGCTTTATGAATCATAAACCCTACTGTCTTCAGCCTGATAAACCAGGACAACCCTACTCTTACACTGAGTTTCTGATGACTGCTTCATAGCCTCTTCTGTCCCCCAACTGCATCAAAACAGAGAAAGAGACATGTGTCTTTTAAGAATTATAATAAATATCCATAGCATTGGAGTTGCTGCATGATAGGCTATGTCATCATTCTTATGGAATTGGTTGCCTGCAGTTTTGTTTTTTTTTAATGAGTGGATATTCCAGCTAGTAGGACCTTGCTCTTTCCTGCCTCAAATTCCATAGCTCTAATTGTTTCTTCATCTTTTGTTTAGACTAAAGAATAATTGTCTACACTGTGCTCCCATGGATCCAAAACAAGTTGCCTTATTTTTAAACTGGTTTTGTCTGTTGTGAGCTATCTAACATGAGCTGCTTTGAATGATCTCACTATATCCCATTGATCTCTAGGCAAAACAAGATAGACGTATGATTTATACAAATTATCATGATTTCTTTATCTGATCATCCTAGGGAGTACAAAAATTAATCAAAGTTGATTGTATACAAATCAGTTGGACTAAATCTGGGTGCAATGTGGATATAAAAATAAATTCATAATTAGGAATCAATGAAATATTAGTAGTTTGGCATACATTCTGTAAAACTACAGTATCTTAAATGATATTTTAAAAGTTGAAAATGAAGATTTTTTGGGGGGAAATGGATGATTATCTTCTCTTTCTCTTAAGGTTCATTCATGTATGCAAGCAAAAACCAAAAAAAAGGTGTGTGATTGGCAACATATTTTATTTAAAGCTATAAAGATAGGTCTAATGAAAAAGGAAGGGCCCCATTAATTTGGGAAGGCTGAAATCAAATGAAAAATGAACAGCTGATGAGTGATATGCAATTTGTTCTCTAGCCTCTTTAATAATGTGCAAATGTCACATTACATAACAGTTAAAGTGATTAATCCTGGAAATGAAATAAGATAGGATAGATCTTGTGTGTTTTCCCTTCAGTATTGGACAACTTGTCTCATTAATCCCTCTCAGATGAATAGTCTTAAATTAAATAAATAGCATTATTTATCTGGATTTATGGCTAAGAAAAATCTTCCAGATTTTCTAAGGAAGTCTCCATTGTTATTTTTCTATACCCAAGGGATAATTTTTCAAGATTTATGGGTATACAGCCTGACCATTAAACATTCCTCTCTCTGGTACTGAGTATGCAAGTTCATTTGAAATCTTAATTTGACAACCACATTCATTGCCATACCTTTATTCATAGGAGTTTTTAAGAGACTGCTTTTGGGTTAAGATTTATTTTCCTTATCTGGATCTTGCACCTCAATAGTAGAATGGGCGTTGGTAGAAGTTACTGTGAATGACCTTTCTATTTATGCTGCAAGAGAGTCCAGGATGGGTAGACTCCTTCTTATGATGTCATTTAGCTGAGTCTGTACTAAGATATAAAAGCCAGCCCCCGGGAGAAACTCCAACTTTGGAGAAGATACTTGACAGACTGAAAGGTGTCTCTGAAAGCAAAAAAAGAAAACAGAAATATGTCTTACCCTCTCCGGACGAATCAAGGGAGGGGCTGGGCTCTCTTGCAGCATAGATAGAAAGGGCGTTCACAGAAACTTCTACCAACGCCCATTCTCCTCCATGCTGCAGCGAGAGCCCAGGATGGGACATACTAAAGCTTGCATGCCCATGGGCGGTCCTCATCCGGCTTATCATACCGACCGTGGAACCACTCATTGAAGCACCCGTCTGCCGAAGGCTGCAGTTGCCGAGGCAAAGGCATCCAGACGGTAGTGTTTGATGAAAGGACATGGGGATGTCCAAGTTGCTGCACGACAAATCTCCTCCCAGGATGCTTGGGTCACCCAGGCAGCAGAAATGGCCGCACTTCTGGTAGAGTGCGCTGTCAGACTTCGGGGAACTGGAAGGGCCGCAGCTTTGTAGGCCTGCTCAATGGAAGTCCTGACCCACCTGCTAATAGTAAGAGAAGAGGCCTTGTGCCCCAAGTGAGAAGGGGAAAAGAAAACAAACATGGCTTCCGACTTTCTGAAGGAGGAAGTGCGCTTAATGTATATTCTAAGGGCCCTTCTTACGTCTAGCATATACCACTGCCGCTCTAAGTCATGGTGCGGGAGGGGACAGAAGTCAGGCAACACATTGTCCTGGGACCTGTGAAACCAGGAGTTAACCTTTGGAATAAATGAGGGGACCAAATGGAGAACAACCCTATCATTATGAAAGGAACAAAGTCCTGTCTGATGGAAAGAGCAGCAAGCTCAGAAACCCATCTAGCTGAAGTGATGGAAACTAGGAACACTACCTTCAGGGTTAGGAAACGGAGAGACACTATTCTAAGGGGTTCAAAGGGGGGCTTCGTAAGGGCATTAAGGACCACATGAAGATCCCAGGAAGGATACCTGTGAACCACCGGTGGGTGCAGGTTTGAAGCCCCTTTCAAAAACCTCCTGACTACAGGGTGATGTGATAAGGAAGGGAGCGAACCCCATGAAAGAACAGGAGAGGGCCGCTACCTGCCTGCTTAGAGTGTTGGGGACCAAACCTTTCTCCAGACCATCCTGAAGGAATCTAACAATTCTGCCAACTGGGCTGAAGCGGGAGAGAGAGACCCTGTCTAAGGCACCATCAGGAAAAAAACCTTCCAGGTGGCATCAGAGATGCACCTTGTAGAGGGTTTGCGAGACGCCAGGATAGTGAGGATGACTCTTTCTGGAAGATCAGCCTCCTCTAGCCACTACCGCTCAAGCGCCACACTGTCAGCTTGAGCCACTGGGGCTCTGGATGGAGCAAAGCCTCTTGGTGAAGAGATTAGATGGGCTGGGATCTTCCAAGGAGAAGCCACAGATAGATTGACCAGGTCCGCAAACCAGGGCCTCCTTGGCCAATAGGGTGCCAGGAGGAGGAGTTCTGCTTGTTCCACTAACATTTTCCGAATTACTGCCGGAATGATGGGAAGCGGGGGAAAGGCGTAGAGGAGACCCTTGGGCCATCTGCACAGAAGAGCCTTGGTCCCCTCCACTCCCTGGCAAGGAAACCTGGTGAAGAATCTGGTGACTTGGGCGTTTTGAGGAGTGGAGAAGAGATCCATCACCGGTGTTCCGAATCTGAGGGAAAAGTCCCTGAATAGAGATGGAGGAATTGACCATTCTGTCTGGTCGACTAGGCTCTTGCTGAGCCAGTCGGCCTGGGAGTTGTCGACCCCGGAGATGTGGTCCGTCGAGATTGACAACAGGTGCTACTCTCTGCCCATAACCCCAACCGTTGAGCCTCTCTCATGAGGGCCTTGGACCTCGTCCCCCCTTGCGGATTGACATGAGTCTTTGTGGACATATTGTCTGTAAGGACTAGAACATGAGAGCCGGTCACCGATTGTCTGAAATGCTTGAGAGCCAGAAATTGGGTCTGAGCTGTAACCAATTTATGGGAAGGGTCTGCTCTGACCTGGACCAACACCTTGAGCTATTTGGCCCTGCATATGGGAACCCCAACCCAGGAGGCTGGCATCGGTGGTTATCACTAGCCTGTCTGGGTCCCTAAACAGGAGACGCTTCCTGATTAACGTGGAACGCCACCAATTGAGTGATTGCCAGATTTGATGGCTCTTTTTGGTGTTGATGGAAAACCCATGACTCTGGAGACATAACAGGGTAATTTGCAGATCCCGGTGGGCCGAATGGATGGAGGAGGACAGAATCAACATGTCGTCCAAGTAGCATTGGATCCTCACTGGGACAAAATGCAGAGATGCCACCAATGCTGCCAGAACCTTTGTGAAGACCCTTGGAGCTGATGAGAGGCCGAAGGGAAGTGCTCGATACTGTTAATGGGCATTCTGATAACAGAAATGGAGAAATTGGCGATGATGAGGCCAAATGGGGATGTGGAGGTAAGCCTCCATGAGATAATGGAAGAAAGGAGGTCGGCCTCCCAAATGCTCTCTGAAATAGAATGCAGAGTCTGCATTTTAAATCACCTGTATTTTACAGATTGGTTGAGGAATTCGGAACCAAGATGGCCCGAGGCTTAGGAATGATGAAAAGGCGGGAGTAAAATCTAAGTCCCCGTTGAGAGGAGGGAACAGGTTGAATAGCCCTGATGTCAAGAAGGTGTTGAATGGCCTGATTCATGAGGGATTGCCTTGAAATGTCCCGAGAAACAGGACAGATCAAAAAATTTTTTCTGAGGGTGGCATTAAGAAGTCCAATTGTAACCCTGACCTAATAGTGCTGAGGACCCAGGCGTCCATCGTTGACTCCTCCTATTTGGAGGCAAAGAAGGCTAGGTGACCTCCGATGGGTGATGAGAATGAGGGATTATTTAGAGCGACAGAAGGAACGACCCCCTCCCCCCCGAAAGGTCTGTTTACCAGCAGAAGGTTGTTGTCTGCCAGATGCTTCCGCACATTGGTCTTGGCGTTGTGAGTACGACCTCTGAGAGCGAGGAAAGCGGAAGGAGGTCTCTGCTCAAAAGGTAGGAGGGCGATAAGGAGCTGGGCGATAGTCGGCTTTCTTCCAAGAGGAAGAGAGAATTTTACGTTTATCTTTGGTTTCGATGAGATAAGGCTCCAGAGCATCGCCAAAAAGTTTATTGCCTATGAAAGGAACTGAAGCTAACTTCCATTTTAGGCGTGACTCCGCCTGCCAGTTTCAGAGCCATAACAGTCTTCTAGCTTCTACTGAAGATGCCATGGCCCTAGATGCGAATTTGGCGGAATTGACAGTGAATTCTGCAGCTGCAATAATTTAGTTGAGGTCTTGGGGAGACCGGAGGTCAGAAGCAGGCAATCTATTCTGGAGTTGGCGAAGCCACCATATGGATGACCTCATGAAAAAGGATGCTGCTGTTGAAGCCCGAACAACCCATGCAGCGGCCTGGTGATTGCGCTTGAGGGTCTGTTCGGAATGTTTATCATCCAGTTTTAGGATATCTTCTGACTCAGTAGGAATGCCAGAGGATGAGAACAAGGCCACAACCAGAATGTCAACAGAAGGCACTGTTATGGCATTGTCCAGGGCTGCGCTGACGTTGTAAAAATGCTTATCCAGAGAAGAAGGGCGAGGACCTCCACCCCCCTGCCAAAGGAGAAGCACACTGTTCCTTGACCATGTCCAGGAACAATGTGGGAGAAGGCAAAACTTCTGCATGCACTACAGGCTTGGAGAAAAGCGAGTCACCTTGGCCAGAGAGATCTCCTTGTGGCTCAGGAACCACTTCCTCTGGCGACAGCTTGGCAGTGACCAAGGCCTTGCTGAATAATGGCCTGAAAAGGGTAGGGTTGAAAACCAATGCAGAGGTTGCCCCTGTAGAGAATCCATAGCACACAGCATACACGTGCAGTCGCCCTTCCAAACTATGGCCTAAGCTTTACCAGCTTAGTCAGCAAACATGCAACGCCCTGCTGCTAGTGAGCTACAGAAAGAGCCATGTCTGCTCTGGGCGAGAACCTTCTTCTTCTGAAAGGTTTTTGTCATAAAATTCGCCCTCTTCACGCTCTGAATGAGAGGAGTAACAGTGTTCAGATGGTGAAACCCCTCCCTCCTCATCAGGCTCCTCCCATTCTGGTAGAGAAGAATGGACCCTGAGGTCCCGGGGCCTGTGAATTCAGGGTGAGGAGGCAAGGAACTTTAGGTGGAGAAAGGGAGAACGGCCTGAACCCTTTCCAGAGGTCGAAGAATTTGCTTGAAACCTTCAGCCAATCCCTGTCTAATGGCCAATGAAACAACATCTTGGATATCCCCTGGCCTATGCTCAAAGGTAGAGGCCGAAGGCTGAAGGCCCGCTGCTGTGGGAGTGAAGGTGGCTTCAAGCCTAGATTGAGAAGAGGCTTGAGGTCTGGAGGAAAGGGGGGGGGGGGCATAGGGCCCTGAAGCCTGTTGGAAATAGGGCCCAGATCTGCTGAAATCCTGAGGATCTGATTGTTCTGTAGAGGCTCCAGGAGACCAGGATGGAGGAAGAAAAGGCTCATGAGTATCACCTGAAACTTGTTATAGTTGCCCTCTCATCTGTTGAATTGTTCTGTTAAACTGCCTGTCTAAGGCCACATATCTGCACTTTTCTGCCCTCAACTCAGCCAGAGTTGCCTTCTTAGGGGCTAGAGCCTTAGCTCTGATTTTAGAATCCAGCTCCCTCTGGACTGATTGGTTGCACTGCCTGCTTCTTTTTCTCTTGTTGGGTTTAAGAGACTGATCCACGGGGGGGAAAGCTCTGCCTGAGCCTTATCCTGATCCATTTGTAGAAGGAAAGGCTCCTGAGTTGGGAAGAATCTGCTTAGAAACTCAGAATAAGTCCTTTAGGGTATAAAATGGCCCCCGGGCTTACAAAATGGCCACTCACCTCATGGTGGAAGGCTTCAATTCATGATGGCTGCTGACTAGGGAAAACAGGCTCTGAGATCGAAGAATCGCTCCTTAGGCTATAAGGAGCCCCGAGTGAAGTCAGCAGAAGAAAGCACAGCCGCCCACACAATCAGCTGGCTGGAGCTGTTATCAGCTTTCTCGATCGTTTTTATGATCCTCAAGTTGCAGGCTGCAGACATGGGGGAGGTCTCAGACGCTGCCCAGCTTGCCTGAATAGCCTTCTGGCAACAACGTTGCAGGAGAGATAGCCCTGCTCTCCTGAAAGAGCAGCTACCCAGATCCCTGGAAGCTGCTGAAGCAAGGAAAAAAAGTCCTGAAGATCGTTTGTTTATTGCTAGTACTATCAGACACTTTCAGAGACACAGCTACTGACTAAAAGAAGCTGAGCCAAAAGCTGAGGTTTCTTCCGGGGGCTGGCTTTTATATCTTAGTACAGACTCAGCTAAATGACATCATAAGGAGTCTACCCATCCTGGGCTCTCGCTGCAGCATGGAGGAGAATGACCTTACAATCTTTATATAAAGTAATGATCAGGCAATACATACATTTGATTTAAAAAGTGATACAAAGGAAAGCAACTGGTAGAACTACTGTGGCTATCCGCTTATACTGATTTATATGGGACTAAGCCGTGTTGAAATTAATATAGGAAGCAGCTGCAGTTTTCTCTAATGTATTCTTCTAATGGGTTGTTTTTTCTTCTTTTCAATCTGATTCTGATTGATATGTCTCTGCAGTCTTCTTGGCAAGGTTTTTCAGATGCAGTTTGCCATTGCCTGCTTCCTAGGGCTGAGACAAAGTGACTGGTCCAAAATCACTCAGCTGGCTTGGTGCCTAATGTATGACAGCTATGGTATTCAAATTTTGTTCATCGGCACTCCAAGGTTTCCATGAGTATTATCTAAGGAGTTGAGCATCACAGTTTCAGTTTACATTGTCTAATTGAAACATTCATTGTAACATTTTGTTCAAATAAAATAAACCTTTTGAATGAGGTCTGCACTGATATATCACACTAAGTAATGTTGCTTTGTTATATTAAATGTGAAGACCACTGCACTAGAAGTGAAGTGGAGGAGGCCAACCCAGGGTAAGAAATGTAGCTTCCTGCTACCTGTATTTCTCCAAAAATAAGACCGGGTCTTATTTTTGGGGGGAGAGGGGGCAAAATAAGCACCAGGACTTTTTTTCAGGGGTGTCTTATTTTGCAACCTCCCCCACCGCGTGGTCTGCCTCTGTCTGCTGCCAGTGCCATCGCACAATCCTCCTGTGAGCCAGGCAGCCATGCAGCATGTCCGTATTGCCTATCCTCTCCCTGCCTCTGCACTTGGACTTATCTGCACAGTGCCAAGTAACCAGTGGGCTGCAGCCATTGCTGGACACTGTTGGCCCCTGTGCACTCGCTACCTCTTGTACTGCCCATTTCCCCCAGGCTTATTTTTGGGGTAGGGCTTGTATTAGGCCCACCCCCAAAAAAATCAGGCTAGGGCTTATTTTTGGAGTGGTCTTATTTTCAGGGAAACACATAGCCATTCATTGATCTGAGATGGATGATGATGTCATTAAAACTGGATCACGCTGAATGTTGTCTATTATGGAATTTTCCAACTGTCCAAATTTCACCGTTTAAATGGTGCTTGAGTCCACTATGTTCAGTATTATGGACACTTCTGTCCTCTGAGTCGGTAGCATTTTTAAGAATCATCACCAATCTTAATGTGCTCTTCTAGGTCAGTAATAAAGAGAGATGTCTCAACTAGTCAATGCTCTGTTCTTATCCTACTTCTGAAATATCAGTGAAATTCAGTTGTTTTTATAGCAATATTCCTTGCAGTTCTCTATTTGTATTAAAGCCAACCCCTCCCCCCTCAAAGAACTGTTCAGAAAAAAAAAGTTGTGAGCTGACTGCCATCCTTCAAGTGGCAACATACACCCATTGGTAGAATGTTCATCTACCTTATTACTTGATTGGAATCCTTCAATGGAAACTCCTTCAGTCTCTTCCACTCCTTTTTGGTAACCGCTTAGTTCTGGATGTCACTTGCATGAACATAGAAGAAAAAACTGCACCCTCTGTTCCCCAAAGTGTGGCTTTCTCATGAAAAATAGGCCTTCCTTCTGAATAAGTTGCATCATGTTGTCTCACTGGTATGCTCATTTCCATGATGAATATATTTCAGTGAAATTAGTTTGTCATAGGTAGGTAACCTTGGCCAAGCACATTTGAAAGCAGGAAATATTTCTGAACTAAGGGGGATTAAGAGATGAGGAAACAGCTGTCTAGGAAAAGCCAGGAGGGTGGTAAATGGGGGAGAAAAAGATAGGCTTGCTTTTAAACTCTTAGGTTTACCAAGATCTGCTGTGTATATGAATACAGAAGACAGATAATTTTCATACAGAAAAACACGAAGGAAAATAAGGCACATTTTCCTCATATTACCCTCCTGCAATAGTGCCACAGGTAGTCCTTGACTTATCACTATTCATTTAGTGACCAAACTTGTAACAGGACTGAAAAAAGTGAGTTATGACTGATTTTCACACAACTGTCCCCATTGTCATGTGAGCAAAATTTGACACTTGGCAACTGGCATGTATTATGTCCCGGTGTCATATGATCAATCTTTGTAACCTTCCCAGCTGGTTTCCGACAAGCAAAGTCAACAGGGAAGCCAGATTCACTTAATGACTGCATGATTCATGTAACAGCTACAGTTCATTCATGTAAGAATTGGGGCATGAAAGGTCATAAAATGAAGCACAACTCACTTAATTGCCTTGCTTAGCAATGGAAATTTTGGACTCCATTGTGATCATAAGTTGAGGACTACCTCTATGTGTGTTTGATCTGAAGAGATGTTCAAGATAGGGGAGGAAATACCTGTTGATAATTGACTAGGTGGTTCATGACTTGACATATATATAGCAATGTCATGGAATTAGGCTTCGATTTGAGCAGGCATATGATTGAGCATAATAATAATTTCATTCAACATACAGTTGCAAATATTGCCATAGCGTTTGATTGATGGATGGGTTGTGCAAACACTACTAATTTGTTTTGTTGATCTGGGAAGATTCATTGCAGTGATAAATGGGAATCATCATATAAAGAGAATAAAAGGCATGGCATTCTGGAATTATAGGTGCTGCTTTTATTTTGAAAGTTGTAGCTAGACAAACGTTCAATTTGGAACATGTGGCTAAACTATGTAGGCACAAGTGCATGTGCATAATTGTTTAGCAAAGCACTATGCAGCACAACATCACTATAAATTGTTATGCAAATAGAGAAAATTTTAAATCTTTGATTCATGGGGGGAAGGAGAACAAAGGCCAAAATCATTTGTTGTAACATTTGACACACCACTGACCATCACATTTTGAATGTTCTCCCAGACCATTTTGGGTCAACAGTGTTGGGCAGAACCAAATCACAGAATGCTTTTAATTTCTCCAACAAACCAAATTTGGAAAGGATGAGGGTGATGGATGACTATGATATGGTGAGTGTGCATCACTTCCTCTCTCTCCTCTGTATTTCCCAGTGTTCAATTGTCCTAGCCCCAGCCCCAGCCCCTTCCTTTACTTCTATCTCTTCCTGTTTTGTTAATTATGTAGCAAAATAGCGATCTCAGTAGCACGTAGACATACATAGCTTCATAATGCTTTATAGCACTCTCTTAAGTGGTTTACAGAGCCAGGATATTGCTCCCAACAACCTGGGTCCTCATTTTACCGATCTTGGAAGGACGGAAGGCTGAGTCAACTTTGAGCCAGCCAGGATCGAACTCCTGGCAGTGAACACAAGCTATGTAGGCCTTATTATTTTTCTGATTACAACTTCAGCCAACATTAGTTAGTAGGCAATAGAAATGTCATAGCAATCTAAAAATTTTGACGGATCACAGATGAAAGATTGTGGTAAGGTAATTGGGATGAGGATCTGCTTCCTGACCTAGGAATAACCTATAAATAAAGTAATAAGGTGAGAGCCAACTTGGTACAATGGTTAAAGGAACTAGGCTAGAGTTTTCTGGTCCTGCCTTAGTCACAAAGCCAAGTGGGTAATTTCAGCCTTAGGGAGAGGACAGTGACGAATTACGTCCTAAACAAATGTTACCAAATAAAATAGCATGGAGTTTCTCAATGGCACACAGGTTCACAGAAAAAGTAATGAGAAAATTAGGGAGTGCAGCTTCCTTCAATTACCAGAAACTGAAAATCTTCATACCTTTGCCCAAACCCTAAATAAAGTAGCTTGGGAGTGCAGAGATGTGTTCAAATTTCTCGAGTTTGAGCAAACTTGTTTTATTTCCTCAGAGATCCTTTTCCTAAAGAGAAGCCATCCAATTTATTTTAGATTTGGCTTCAGGCAAAGCTACAGATAAAGTTCTATTTGTAAAGACAGTAGGAGAAAGTAGATGGCAGCAGGATCAGATGATAAGAGCTTTGGTGAAATTTATTTTTGTTGTTGGAAGTTCAGTTAAGATTATAGTATTCTCAGGCAAATCCAATAAATTATCATAGTTGTTCATACTAGATTCAAAGAGGTAAACACAATTTGGAGTACCCATAGATTCACATTTCATTTTTCCCCCCTGGGTTTATGTGCCATTTCAGGAAAAGAGGAATTTAAGGAAATGCTGCAGTTGTTACGAATATCTGTACATGCTTCAGATCACTTTCTCCTCTTTGCATCTCGATTGCTGTTCTACTGAGTTGCATATCAAGAAAAGAAGTCCAGAAGCCAGAAGCTTCCTTTGGAAAAAGGAAATGTAAATCTTGTATCTGATTAGATGAGCTTTTCAGCAACCCACACAAAATAAATCTGTCTTCTGTTTGTGTGATTTGTCAAAGTTTATGGTAGGTTTCTACACAGCTCACACCATTACTTTTAAAGCAATGAAACCAACCATGCAGAAAAGCTACCAATAAATGTTAGGAAACGGAGATGTTTTGTTACATTCTAAAGTGACTGAAGGTTGATTCCAACTCATCTGGCTTGCCCAGAAAGATACTGGTGATATGATGATCAAATATGTGTTTAGTTGGGCTACATGTATATAAGTTAGTACCTCCCTGCTGCTTCATCAGGAATATTGAGGGATTAGACTTCATTATGTAAAGATGATTTTCTGGGAAAACTCAAATGTTGAATTTTGTCTTGTTCTGCAGAAATCATTATCAGAAATAATGAAATCATGTTTGCACTTTCTTTAATGCGGCTTCATGAAGATGATTTGGGTCTTTGGGCTGTAATCATTATTTTAAATATATAAACTATTAAATAAAAATAGTAAAAAGATATCTCTGAACATTATGTCCTAAACTAAGTGCTATACATCTCAAAATGACTGCATCCAGACTGATGAAACCAATGTAGAACATATTGCCTGCTTATGAATAAAATATTCTGAACTGATCTTTTCCTGTTATTCTAACCATATGTTTTCCTTATATACTATAGAATATTTAAATCACATTCTATATTTTATTTCCCCCCCCCAGTTGTTCTCAGTGGTTTAGTGATTTAATATATAGAATGCATTCTTACTAGTCCCAAGTACGAACAAACACATGATTTTAATGCATATAATTCCCTATTGGGATCATGCCTAAACCACCCAGAGTCACCTTGGAGGGGAAATGGGTTTAAAATTTAATAAATACTATGAATAAGATATAAAATTAAAAATATTAATCTTTGACCTTTTCAAGTAGGAATAGAAACAGGATGTGGTTTGGCAAGAAAGTTGCTTGGGCTTCAAAAGGTTTTGGTTGACTCACATGCTCTTGAGTTTCATCACAAAACAGATAAAATGACTCAAGGTAGCATATCACATTAATATGCCATAACACTGCTTTTTTCTCCGTTTGTGGTGAGCCTTTCCTGAGGCATCTCGTGATGACCTTTAGAAAGATCAAATTCCTGGACAATGAATAATGAGAGAATTTTAAATGTTGTACATAGCAAGAAAAGACATGTTGTGCTCTTAGCATTAAGGCTTGTTGCTGTGGCAATTACCTCAGGTAAACAAGTTAAGGGGGTTAGGCCATGTTAACCTCCAGGGATTGTGTGGAAGCACCAGGTAAGGATGATTCAATAATAATTTTCTAATTAATTTGCTGGTCCAATGTATTCATGGACATTTAGCAACAAATATGCTTGCTTGGAGAGGCAAATTAATGGAAAGCCTCAAACTATGTATTTATAATTATAAAAGGGGAGGAGAATTTACTGTTTTTTCTTTTTCAGTACCTAGCCAGGGTGTATTCTACATGTTAAATGTTAAATTTATTTAATCACTGCTTTCTCTTTTTTTTGTACACCCATTTTTTTTCTTTTTTGTTGTTGTTAGGGTTGGTGTATGCTTTTGTTTCATTTACTTTTGTTTGTTTTTGTTTTGTATTTTACTTATTATTTGCTTATTATATTATTTAAGGGGTTTGGATGTGAATATCCAATAGAGACACACCCATGTATTTATCTTAAGAATTGACCAACTCATCTGTAGTACTGTTTGGGACCCTCACACAGAGTTCTAACATAAATTGTTCATGGCACACCTGCTATATAGTGTAATTCTGGACACATATGCACATATTTGACTTTTGCAATGTCCTTCTTTCAGATTGATTGTGCACTTAATTGGGGTAGAAAGGGGTTGCCTCTGGGCGCTGGCTGTAGTGAATAGGGCTATTTTTTTAAAAAAATCATTTTGGCATTTTTCAATGACTGAAGAAATTAAGGCCAAAATGTATGCCTTAAGCATCCTGTAGAAAATTATGCCCTTAAAAATCTCCCCCACCCTGCTTCCACAAGGCCTAGAAGCAATTTTTATGATTTACAAGAAATGGAAATGGTGCATTACTGTAGAGATAAGAGTTCCTGTAGGGGGTGCAAGCAACACACTGCTGTGCTTCAAATACCTACATCAGTGGTTCCCAAACTTTTTCGGTCCACCGTCCCCTTGGTGCTACAAACTCATCCTCAGTGCCCCCCACCGAGGGGGATTCAAATTTCTGTGGGCGTGGCCTAATTTGAAGGTGTGGCTTGTTGGTCATGTGACTGGGTGGGCGTGGCCAAGTGACTGGCAAACCAAATACATGTGGTCCTCACTTAATGGCCAGTTGTTTAGCAAGTGTTCTAATTTATGCCTGGCCTTCCCAGAGCTACTTGACCTGTTTTTGGAGTTTTGACAGCTTTAGTTCAGGGGTCTAAATCCCACCCCTGCATGTGTGTGTGAGAGAGAGGGAAAGAGAGAGAGGTTGGATCAGATCTTTCTCTCTCTCCCACCAACGCCAGAAAGCCACCATCAGTCAAAATTCATATTAGTGGTCTCCGGGATTTAAAATTATGAGTTTGGTGGTCCCTGAGGTCCAAAAGTTTGGCGATCCCTGATCTAAAGGGGTGAGCCTGAGAAAAGGAAAGAGAGAGAAAAGAAAGAGAGAGAGAGAGGAAGAAAAGAAAGAGAAAAGGGAAAGAAAGAAAAAGGGACAGGCAAAGAAGGGGGGATGGAAGGAAGGGACAGAAAAAGAAATAAAGGAGGGAGAGAGGGAAGAGAAAGATAATGAGATATCTATTCTAGTCCAATCACCTGCTCCAGCAGAGTTAGAAGGGAGTGTGTGTGTGTGTGTTCTCCTTGTAATTTACCAGTACATTTTGGTTTTGCCTTCCTCAGAATTGGCATTGTAATACATTGGGGAAAAATAATTTTTAGGGTGGAGATCTGGTCCAATGGATCCTGTTTAAAGCCTCAACAAAATGTGGGAGCTTCCTGATAGTCTTGACCATGTTTTGTCCACAAAACCTTTAATAGAAGCCAAAGAGGTTTCAATGTGCTGGCAAAGATGTTTCAATGTGGAAAAGGGCCTCAGTCTAAACTGGGCTTCATTCAATCTGATGCATCAGGTCTCTCTCTCTCTTTCTCTCTCTCTCTCCTTCCCTCCCTCCTTCCCTCTCAGACTGGCTTTGCTCTACTTTCCCGATGTGCCTGCAGGGCCGGCACTTCGAACATGGATGGATGGATGGATGGATGGATGGATGGATAGAGAGAGAGACAGGCAGGCAGGCAGGCAGGCAAACAGACAGACCTTTTGGATGGATGGATGGATGGACGGACGGACAGATAGACAGAATGCGACAGACAGAATGTGACAGTGGCAGCACTTTGGGAAAGTGGTGGTGACGGCTTTTCCCAACATGCTACCGCATTCAAGGCATCAGTTCCGGAGTGTTACTACAGTCAGCGGGTGAACCTGCAGGGCCGGTGCCTCAAACACCCCCTCCACCTCTTAGCATCCCCAAGGGGGCCGGCAGAGGGGTGCTAAGAGGCGGCGGGGGCGTTCAAGGCACTGGCTGGCCCTGCAGGCTCACCCATTGACTAGCACTGCTCCGGAGCCGGCACCTGCAGCAGTGGCTGCATTCGAAGTGCCGCCCCCCTGCCGTCTCTTAGTGTCCTTCTGCTGGACCCCTTGGGGACGCTAAGATGCAGCAGGAGGGTGTTCGAGGTGCCGGCCGGCCCTGCAGGCTCACCCATTGACTAGCACTGCTTTGGAGCCAGAACTTCCAATGCGGAAGCGGTGGCATGTTATGTGCTGCTGCGGCCGCGTTCAACACACTGCCCCCCTGCCATCTCTTAGCGCCCCTCTGCTGGACCCCTTGGGGATGCTAAGAGGCAGCAGGGGGGCGTTCAAGGCGCCGGCTGGCCTTGCAGGTTCACCCATTGGGGCGCCAGCAGATGGATGCTAAGAGGCGGCGGGGGGGGCGGCGCATCGAACGCGGCCGCGGCAGCACATTATGTGCCACCGCTTCCGCATTGGAGGTGCCGGCTCCACAGCGGTGCTACATTCAATGAGTGAACCTACAGGATTGGTGCCTCGAACACCCCCCCTTTGCCTCTTAGCATCCCCCTAAGGCATTCCACCGCCCCCCCAGGGGGCAGTACCGCCCACTTTGGGAACCACTAACCTATATGATCTCACTCAGTTCTCATCACCAGGATGTTGCAGAACACCGACCCTGTCTGGTACATGATCTCAGCTGGCTAACATCACCACTTCCTTACTTGTATATTCTTAAGGATTGGCAGTCAGAATTCACCAATAAAAAAGCTGTTGCTGCTTTATCTTTTTCTGCTTGTAAAAGCTGTATAAAAGCAATAAATATTGCTCAGGCAGTCAGACATCTTTGCAAATGACTGGTCATTGACACCATCATATTACGTTACTGCAACTCCTCCCAGACATATCAAAGGCAAAACTAAGTAGGTTCTCAAAATGTTAGCTGTACTAAGAGAGCCAGTTTTCAAAAAGTCAGCAACAAACAACCTGAAAATAAGGCAGTTATACCTAGTCCTAATTTATTGAAAACAACTGGGGCTGGTACCTCGGTCATTAAGCAAAGCAGTTGTTAAGTGAAACCATAACACAAGTTGCGATTTAACCTTAGCTTTTCTTTGCTTTACAAACTTGTGAAGGTCGTATATGGGAGAGTTGGTAGCAAGGCATCATTGTAACTGTCGCTGTAGCAGTCACTAACAAGGCAGTCGCTAAATAAGGACAATGCTAAAATAAGGTACAGGAGGGAAAAATTCCTCCCTTCCAAAAGTACTTCATGTATTTCATGCCACATGGGTGGGAGAAAACGACACCAAAATTTAAACTTCAGTTTCATTGTGAATAGGATTTTCATTTGATACAAAGCAGTCCTTGGAGTTATTTTATAATAACCTCACCTCTTGTTGTTTTTAAAGATTTACATTCTTTTAATATTGTCAGGAGAAGTCAGAGTTCAGTCTATTTAAAGGAGCTCTGATGATTTCAAACTAAGTGGTGAATAGAACTGTGAGTAGACAATTGTAGTGGTGAGTAGACAATTGTATTCACTGTAAACAATTATTTATCCAGTTATTTTCAAAGAGAAAGCATATGAAAACACTTTGCCTAGTAACACTGCACGGAATCTTTTCTGCTTTGTTTATGACCATTCGCCTCATTTTTTTCCCTGCAGGTTTAAATGTAGGAGATAATATAGAGGAAAGATGTTAATTTCTAACACTGTTTATGTCAGCAAGCATCTTAAGATATTTTATTTTATTTATTATGTCAAACAATTATTAGATAACAGGTATAAGTATAAACATGGTTATAAATACATGAAATGGATACGAATAAGAAAAAAAAGAAAGAATAGGACAGGGACGGTAGGCACGTTTTGGTGCGCTTATGCACGCCCCCTACAGACTTCTTAGGAAAGGTGTGAGGTCAATAGTAGACAGCCTAAGTTTGAAGATTTTGGGGTTTGGGGAAGAAACCACAGGGTCAGGTAGAATATTCCAGACATCGACTACGCTGTTGCTGAAGTCGTATTTCCTGCAATCAAGTTTGGTGCAGTTTATCTTTAGTTTATATCTGTTTTGTGCTCTTGTATTGTTTTGATTAAAGCTGAAGTATTCATTGATAGGTAGGACATTGCAATATATAATTTTATGTACTATACTTAGATCAAACCGAAGGCGGCGTAGTTCTAGGTTTTCTAGGTCAAGAATTTCAAGTCTGGTGGCATAAGGTATTCTGCTATGAGTAGAGGAGTGGAGGACTCTTCTCGTAAAATATTTCTGGACTTTCTCAATTGTATTAATATCAGATATGTAATGGGGATTCCAGACTGATGAGCTGTATTCAAGTATTGGTCTAGCTCTATGTTCGTGAAATAATTTCAGGAATTCAAAAATAAACTTCCAAATACTAGTGAGAAATGTAAAGAACAAATGTATGAATCAGTGCAGGAAGTTGCAAGGATAAAAAAGGCAATGAAGTATAGTGAGTGTAGTTGATTTCTATAGATTTAGCTGGGTTTCAGTTTTCACTGTCTTCTACTTACAGGTAGTTCTCAATTTATGACTGATCAATTAGCTTAGCAACCATTAAGTTATGGACTCCCCTAAAAGGTACTTATGATCCAGATTCAAAGTTCTAACAGCTGGATACCCACTTGCCCCTGTGGTCATGTGCACAGAAGTTGGCCCATGTTTACAGCTGTTTGCATAAGTCACACCAACACTTTCACAATGTTTTTTTGCTCGAAACATGGAAAGAGTTTCCAGCAGGAAAAAAACACTCATTGTGGACAATGGGTTGGCTTAACAATGGCAGCATTAGCTTAATGACCATCACAAAAAGTGTTGTAAAATTGTTCGGTCATGTGGTTGCCATGATTTACAACCAGGGGTGGAATTCAGTTTTTTTAACAATTGGTTCTGTGGGCGTGGCTTAGTGGTGGGTGTAGCTTGGTGGTTATGTGACAACTCAACATCACTCATGTCAAGGGGCGCTTCTCCTCGCCTGGCTTTTCATGACAGTGGGGATGCTGCAATGGTCATAAGTATGAAAAATGGTCATGTCACTTTTTCAGTGCCATTGTAACTTTGAATGGTCACTAAATGAACTGTTGTAGGTCAAGAATTACCTGCACAAGAATACAAGAAGCTTCTTTGCTTACAAAAAGTTGCCCTAAATACCAATCATTAGATTAAAAATACCTGAAAGCCGGAGTTACAAATCAGGCAGGGTACAAGAGTACCTTGAGGAATGAAAATAGTTAAAATTCAGTGAGAACTATCAAGTAGCCAACTCTTGCTCATAAAGTGAAACCCTTTAGCAGAGAGGTCACCAGCTCTCCAGAAAAAGCACACCCAGGAAAAGCAATCCTTAGATCTATTTGCACCACTTAAAGATACCAGATGGTCTTACTCACCTCACAAGATATCCTAAGGAAATCACCCAGATTTAAGGTCACATGCCTCCCAGAAAGGCAGTAAAAAAAAAATCAGTGCCAAACTTGCATCCTGCCTCTTGGAAGTATACCCCAAAAGGACAGTACCAGATAGTACTAAAGCAGTAAGGAATACTTCCTCCCCAGATTGAAAAAGAAACCATGAGGCAGGAAAAAATTCAAACACAACACAAACAGTAGCTGTTGCTTGTTGAAGCTGAATAGGGAAAATTATCCCATCAATAAACAAAGGACAGAATTAACCTTCACCCAAAACCAGTTTTAGACCAAAACTCAGAAAGGGTATGTAAACTCACATTTGAATGTCAATCTTTCTAGCTAGCCAAGAAGCCTTGCTGAATGTCACCCATCTTGGTTCCCTATCACTAAAAGCTTTGCTTCATTATTAAATTATTTCTTCGAAGTGCTGATTGTCCAGGGAAGTATTTTCTCCCAACAGCAGTGTAAAAATCTTAAAACAACCCTTCCCCTTTAAGAAAGTCAGCCTCAGAAGCTCCGGAGATAGGCTTTCTGCCAAGAATGTAATAAAGGTGAAAAAAAACAAAACAAAAGGAGATTGCTTCTAACTACGGGTTATCTAATCTGCTTAGAAAGTTAACAAGGGGTTCTATAGAACCAGTAGAATCCCACTCCTAATTACAACTCTCCTGACACACAGTGGAAACGCTGGATTTCCTTGCAGTTTTAAGTTGATAATTATCTATATTTAATACTTTTGGTTTCATTTGCTTACCATTTTGTAATGCATGGATAATGTAAGAGAATTAAGAAAACTGCTCCATTTATTTTGGGGAGAAAAATCTGGGGTGGGCACAGGAGCATAACATGCTTAGTTATGCTTAGTTAATGTTTAGTTAAACATTAGATTACAGACAGCATTCTAAATTGTTATCTGCTAATTTTTGAGCAGGCACAGTGTAAAAAAATTAACATTTCAAATGAGCATTGATCTCACTTACATATTTGCTATAAACGCTCACTTTGTGGAGGCTGCAAATTATGACTAGCAGCAGTGTCCTTGGATATTTGTGTGTCTGCACATCTATATGAATGTACAGTATATCCGTAGAGAGAAGGACAGTGAAAGTGAATGAAAGAAGAGTATCTATATTTCAAGGGAAATATGGCAGCTTTTATCCTCAAATGTCTACTAAATCTGGTTGGCTGTCAGAGAAATATGGCTTTGCCAATTCTTTTTGAAGCCATAATAATCTTTTTGTTTTATTTCTTCTTTCAAGTCAAAAGTACTGTGGAATGACCTCTTTCTCCCTTTTTTGCTTTGAGAGAAAACTGCTATTCTCATGGAACTTGAAATCCTTTCTGGTTATTTGGGTGTGGCCTGAAGGATAAGGATAAGAAGTCTTATGAAAAGCATAGGAAACCCTCTTCAACAGGACAGCTTTATGAGAAAAGATTTTATGGGTAGTCCTTGACTTACAACCGTAATTGAGCACGGAATTACAGTCATAAGTTATACTAGTTGTTAAATGGATCATCACGGGACTGACTCAATTTTATGGCTTTTTTTGTAGCGAGTGTATAACCTCAACTGAGCCCAAAATTTATGTTGCTAAGCAAGACAGTTGTTAAGTGAGTTTTGTCCCATTTTGTGACCTTCTTGCCATAATTGTTAAGTAAATCACTACAGTTGTTAAGTAAATCATTACAGTTGTTAAGTGAATATTGTTTCCCCATTATCTTTGCTTATCAGAGGATCGCCAAAGATGATCACATGACACCGGCACCCTGCAACTAACAGAAATACATGCCAGTTGCCAAGCGGCTGAATTTTGATCACATGTCCACAGAGACGTTGCAAGAGTCATAAGTGAGAAAAATGATCATAAGTCACTTTTTTCGCTGCTGTTGTAACTTTGAATGCTGGCTAAATGAATGATTGTAAGTCAAGGACTACCTGTATATGGAATACAGTCACGAAGTGAATATTGCAGTCATTAAGTAAATTCATTGTTCACAATGGCTGAAATAGGAAGTAAATGTCAGTTTCCCACACAAAAGTATTGTGAATTGTGGTAATAGGACTGTAGGGCACTGGCAAATGGTTATAAATGTAGGCTAGTTGCCAAATTCCCAAAATGCAGCCATGTGATCATGAGGGAAGGACATCAGAACTTCAAATCTAAGTCATAAGTACCTTTTTGGGAGTTCCTCACAACTTCAAACGGTCACTAAGCAAAAAGTCATCAAACGAGGACTACACATATCTACCATCTGTGGCCGTATCCCATATAAACTGCATAATATATAGATGTATGTACATTCTCTCAGATTTGTGGACATTCCATCCTATGTAAGGGAAAAGAAGAGTGAGATTTCAGATATGCTTAAATGTTACTTCAATATTCCAAGGAAACAGACAGGGCAATATTATATTTTGTGCTGAAGGAAGAGAACAGTACACATATACTATGTGACATTAACATTCTAATATTGCATAAAACTTCCAAGACTGCTCACTCAGGATTTTTCTTTGATGGTTGTATTAACTGGGCATTAATTTGTAAATGCTTCTGGAAAGATGGGCATTGTGATTTTTGCTTGCTCTGTACATAAAGAACGGCATATACAATATGAGTATTTTGCAGAACAACAGACTGTGAAAATCCTTCTTATTCTTGAGTGGCTTTTAAAAGGAAAATGAAGTGAGAAGCTGGTTTCTATAGTTAGCTGGAAATCAGACAGGCTGGCTAGCAAGCGTATCGGAGCTATTTAAAGAAAAAGCAATTTTGTCCAACCAGTGATAGGCAATTGCTTAAAAGTTATGATTCTCTTCATTTTAAAATGCTTTCATAGCCACAAATGTTTTCACTGTCCATGGCTCAATGGAAAAGATAACAGGATTCGATTTTTTTCCTCCTATGCTGCAACAGTCTTTTCTAACTTATGGTATATTTCCTGGGAAATGTGGAATCCAGGACATACTACCATGCTTGTTTTATGCATGAAAGGGACTTTCTTACTTTTCTTTCACAATCAAAAAATGACAACCATGAACAGAGGCTGAAGGAAGGGAAAAAATAGAAATGCTAATCTTTAATATACTGTTTAAGTTGCTTAAATAGAAAAGATGGTGATCTCTTTGCCACATAATTGTGTCATTTAAGAGCAATGCGTATAAATGGTTTGATATTTTCATTTATTGTATTAAAATGCAACAGGAGTCTTTCCTCTTCTCTTTCCCTTCTTCTCCTTTCCCCTTCTCCTCTCCTCTCCTCCCTCTCCTTTCCTCCCTCCCCTCCCCTTCCACATTTCAGTGAAATAACTCTAACAGGCAGTATTAAATAAGACAAGTTTCACTCCAGTAGTTGTTAAAATAAAAGCAATTTATTAATTGCAGTCATTATTGTTTTTAAATGCATAACACATGAGTAAAATGAAATGAGGCCTGAAAAGTGGTACCGATTTTATAATAAACTGTTACAATGTACTGTACAATTGAATTTATTACAATTGCAGAAACAAATACTAATAGAGCAAGGGTAGTATTACATTTATTACATCTAAGATATTTTGGGTTTTTACATTAATCTTTACTTTTAAAGTGAAGTCTTCTAGGTCAGCCGCTATCACAAAACCAATGTGCATGTAGGCATTTTCTTGCTGCTACAAATATTTTTATTATCCGTTTGGCTAAATTTTGCACTTTATATCCAGGTCATGCCCAACATTTGTGAGCAATCAGACTATTAAACTTAGCTCTTGGAGACCATTCTTAATATTCTAATATGGTCGCACGCCTCCCACATTCTCATTCTTTTTTATTATGTTATTATTTTATCACAAAAAGGTAAGGTATTTTTGCTGAACCTATTTTATGATTTTCCAATAAATCAAAGAAGAAAAAGACAGCTTTAACATCTAGATATTGCAGTGGATCAACATATAACAAGGTTCTGGGGAATAAACCTTATCATCCCCCACTTTTTTATTGCCCTTGGAAGACTTCAGAGGATGGAAGAATAACAAGCAAAGTCATAAAGAGGGACAAGTTGAAGTTTTCAGCCCTTATATTTTTCTATTCATCAAGACTTCAAATACTTCAAACAAATACACTAATTTGAGGGTAATCAGAAAAGGGAAAATCTGCCTATGTGTCTTTTGTGTCTGACTGACTCTCTCTCTCTCTCTCTCTCTCTTTCTCTTTCTCTCTCTGTGTGTGTGTGTGTGTGAGAGAGAGAGAGAGAGAGGGAAAGAGAGAGAAAGAGAGAGAGGAGGAAGGCAGGCAGGCAGGCAGGCATAGAGACACAGATACACAGAAAGAGACTGTAAACAAAATGTAACTAGCAAGTGGTTTTCCCCTGGTTTATGGCATAATGGAGTGACTGGACCAAATTCATTTTGACTTATTCAGTCAACCCATGATTATAGAAACAAGGGTTTGTGACCGAATTTAAGAATGGAGCATTTATGGACCCAAATGCATCTGTAATGTTTCTTACAACACTCATAGTAATCAAATAAATAAATATGAATTGAAAAAAAGAGGACATGACAGAACTTTTGGGAAATTATCTAATGTTGCAAGATTTTAGTGTTTTCACATGGTGAATTGCCAAAATCTTGCACAGTCTGTTTAAAAAAGGGGGAGCAGTTGGCAATTTCATTGATATAAGCCATTAAAAACACAATTTTAGCTTACTTTGCTTATATTATTATACAAGATTTCAGAGAGTTAGCTTTTCCACAAGAAGATTGTTTGCTTTTGGCTTAGCATAATGTGAGAATCAGGTCACATAATCAGACTATTGTTCTATCCATCTGGTACTCATGAAACTTCCAGCATCCACTGCCAGTATAGTTGATTGTGATTTGCTGGGAATTCTGAAATTTGTAGTGCCAATATATCTGAAGAGCATATAGTATCAACACATCTGAGAAAGATTAGTCAACACTAATATTATTAGTCAACACTTTTCTATTATTTGAACATTAGTCAACACTACCTAGGCCATGTTCTGCATCACTTTAGATAGGATTTTCCTAACGTTACTTACAGAAACTTATGCAGATTTTAAAAAGTTCATTTGAGTTCATGTCACAGGTAAGATTTAAACCAATAACTTTTGATACAAATACTGGTATTATAACAATTAGCACCCAGTTACAACCAATTTTATTAAATTTGAAGTATAAAGAGATAATTCAGTAAATGCTGAAGAAATACTAATTAAATTAAACCCTAACACTGAACAATAATACTGTCATTTATAGCATATCAAGTCCTGAAGACATGTAATATAGTAATTAGCGAAAAATATAACTATTTCTATTCTAGACATAAACTAATGAATAGTTCAGTTAAAAGGGAATTGAACAATTGAGCCTTATATTGAAAAGAAAATGTAAATGATACAATTATACATTCTTTTTCTTTTTCAGGAATACGAAATGTCTATGTATATCCTAATTGTTGGTATGTGGGCAATTGTATATTGTCTTACATGACAAGTCTTCAGATTAGAGAACTATGGTCTACACAATAGTGTAAACATGTTTGCAGTACCAGCCAAAACATGCTCAAATAAATAAATCAGCAAAAAGTGGATATGACTAAGGATCATAACCTAGTGTATACCTTTTCTACAGTACAAAAAAAGCATTATTTGAAAGTCTTGAGTGAAAAATTCATGATAGGTAGCCCTTCTCCGGTCAAGGTCCAATCAATAACAACAATAGAAAATGGAAGATTGTGACTTGGAATGGAGAATAAATGAATGACTGGAAGACTGGAAAATGGAAGACTGACTTGGAAAAAGAATAAATGAATTAACAGATGAATTGAAAGAAAAATAAACATGTATTTATGAAACTTAAGAGACAGAGAAAGGAAACAATAGATATGAATGAAGATGGACTAATTTTGTTGAGGGGAGTTGACGAATATATGCAAGGAAGTGAAGGTGTAGGTTTAATTATGAATAATGGCTAAAATGGATGTCAGAAAGTACAAATATACATAAATATAATTCCAAAAATCCCAAAATGAGTAGAATTGTGATTATTAGTATCAGTTACAAAGATCTGTATATACATAGAAAATAATTTTAAAAAGATACACGATTTGACTATAGCTGGAAAGATGGAGTTTGCAAAGGATACAAGAATAATGAGAGGCTCTGAATATGATCAGCCCCATTCAGTAAACCAGACCAGGAAATCAACTCCTCTAGAAAAGTCTAATGCTACTTTTATTGTGATTGGCTATAATTAGAGATTCTTGCAAGTGCTGTACCTTTTCTTTCTTTCTATAGTTCAGTGGATTATGGGGTGTCTGATTCAGCTGCTTCCTAGTGTTATTTCATTCTGGACTTTAAAAATGTTTTAGTCCATCTTGCCTAGATAATGGCTCCTTTATATCTCTGTTAGGTTCATCTTGACGCTGAATGTCAAGAATTGATCTTGAAGAAGAATAGATACAGGAAAAATGAGAGGGGGAAACAGAAATTAAGACTTCTGTTTGAAAGAGTATTAGAATATAAATTAATCTCCCCAGAGAAAGAATTTAAAGTGGATTTAAGGGGGGGAAAGACTATTTGGGATGGAGTGAAATACTTTTCATACCACAAAAGTGATGTGGCATGAAAAAGTGGCATAATGACATGAAAGAGTTTCTAGTTTAACAAAAAGTGCTTATCAGAGGATGCTGCAAAAGACAGTAAGAAAAATATATTGCACAATGTATGTAGAGAGAAGAACTTACAAAGAATATAAAAGAAAGCAAAGAACTGTTAAGGTTAAAGGAGATAAAGAAAATACAGAGTGATTTTTGATGGAAATGAAAAAAACTGGAGGTGGGAAAAAGCACTAAATGAAGAGCTATATAGCAGAGAGATTAGAATCAATCAAAGCAAAGATTGATCTGGAATGAAACTCAAATGAGAGAATGCTAAAATCAGTATTTTAGAGATGCGTATGGGAATAGTAGTGATGTGTCAAATAATGGAATTAAAAATAAATTTTAAAAGATGGAAAGGAAGTCATAAATGTCAGAACGATGAAAAATTCTGACGGTATAGTTACAAGTGTAGGGAATATAATTTGAGAAGTGTTGAAATATAGATGTGGGGGTTTTTTTTATGGAATATTTATGAAGCTTGTTTAATATGTGTTTGGAGACTGGGAAAACTTGATGAATGGAACAATGCTGTTAATATTCCCCTATATAAAAGATAAGCAGAAAGAATGAATGAAAATACTTTTTTCTTTCTGTATTTTTTATTTTATTCATAAGGAAGTTAAAATGCAAAACTAAAAAAAAAAACCACAAAAAACACAAAATAATCAAGACAATAAAAAGTGCATTGAAAAGAAAAAAACCAACATATATACACTTGTTATTCCTCTATTTGAATACTGATTAATACATTACTACAATATTGGTTTCCAACCCTTGCGAAAAAGCCTCCCCCCAATTTTTAAAGTAGTAAATCTATTTGGAAATTATTTACCTGTAATCTATATACTACAGTAATGACAAAATATTTAACAGGAAGAATAATAATAAAAAGACAAGGTTAAAATTTCAAATCCTCTGTTAATCAGCTGTTATTGTAATCAAAAGGCAAAAGGTTTCCATGTCCAGTTGTGTCTGATTGTAGGACGCAGTGTTTATCCTCATTTCTTAGCCAAGGGAGCAAGAGTTATCTGAAGATATTTTCCATGGTCATGTGGCCAGCATGGCTATATACCAAAGATGCACGGAATGTGGTTACTTACCCACTGAAGTAGTACTTATTAATCTACTCGCATTTGCATGGTTCCAAACTGCTAGGTGGGCAGGAGCTGCAGAGGAACTGGAGCTCACCCATTTCATGGCAATCGGGTCTTTAAACCCAAGCTGTCAGCTTTCCTTGATCATTCTGTTTCTTTATTTAGGTAAGGAAATATCTTTGACATGATGACTCAACAGGGCATGGGTTATCTAATAAAGATCAAAACTCAAAACAAATTCAGGAAGGAAGAGTCCGTGATGGAGAGGAAGGGGAATATGAAGTAGGAGCATGATTTAATGGCATTGAAGAGAACCTCAAAAGAAAGAAATGAGTAGTTTAAAGAATGAAAGGCAATATATGAAACTGGAAATAATAGAAAGAAAGATGGGTTGTAATCTATGGAGAGGTGCTATTACTGTTTTTTATGTAAACCAGATTCCTTTACTTTTATTCAATCTTGTATCTTTTAAATTTTTGACTCAATATTCTTACTCCTTTCTTATGATTTGCATAATATTACTTATCCAAAAAGGAAATAATATGTTTCTTATATATATGTGCATATTTGTACGTACTATTCAGTTAACTCATAGGTGCTTATTGGAGGAAATATATACAGTGGCATATTCCATTACTAGCTGTAGTATGCAGATTTAGTTATAGAATAATGGAAACATTTATGATAGAAGAATCATTTGGTTATTGAAAATGACATACACTATTACTTTAAGAAAAATAACATATGGCTCAAAGACATGATAAATATACTATATAATTATAGATATTTGGTCTTGATTAAATTCTGCTCACATACAGCTTTACAGTATGTATATGAAAAATTGGCAGTAGTTTCAATTTGGTGTTTTAGGGGGGAAAGAAAAAGGAAAGGGCTGAGTTCGTTTTCTGATCAGCACAATTTGGGATTTTGTAGCTTGACTAACTGAGAGTGTGTATGTATGTGTACATACGTATATATACAAATGCGCACACATATGTCTGAAATTTCATTGAATTAGACTTTTATTCCTTTTCATTCAAAGTACTATTGGAAAAAGCATAGGTCAAATTTGAAATTACCCTGTCCTTTGTCTTCAGCACTTATAAATTTAATTTTAAAAAGAGTGATTCATCATGTCTTCTGCTTATTGATTTTGATATACACACTAGGCCAAATGATTCTGATTGCTTCAAGTAAGACAAGGATCAGAGTTATCTTATTATTGAGACTGAATTTTCAGAATTGTTAGAAAAGGATGGCAATACTCATAGATTGCTTGGGTATATTAGGAGTGTGAAGAGGTTGTGTACATTCAGTTTTATTTGATAAAACATATTGGTCATAGCAATGCTAAATTAATGCATGTTTCACTTAGTAAACATCAGCAAAAAGGACTTATGAATGTAATTTTCTTTTTAATATTTGAATAGGGAAGTGTATGAAAGGATTGGAGCACATTAAAATTATTATGACTTCCTATGAAGGTTTTATTTAATGCTTTACTTTTTTGGCACTTATAATTTTTAAAATATAATCATAACCCTTAGAAAAATATTCTTGGTATCAGCAAGCTATTTTATCGATTCCTTTTTTTTGGCATAAATTCTGTATAAATTCTGAGGTGGTGACGGGAATGTTCAGATCAGGGTAAAAAAATATGACCAGCTTAATCATGTAGAAAGACAGGACAGCGTCATGGTTGAGAGTTTACACCAAAATGGCATTGGGAAGCAAAGGGGAGAGAATAAGTAATTTAATGTTCATTCCATTCATATCAGACTACACTATTTTTCTCTCAGAAAGTGACCCATCAGGTAAATAAGTTTCTAGGCTTTAAAACAGAATAAATTTTAAAAAATGTTATAGACACTAAAGGTCATGTTTAAAAAACAATAATGAGAACACAAGATGTAGTTCAAACTCATTAATTTATTTTTCTTGCCACTTTAGAGTCATTCAACTACTTTCTGTATGTAGGAGAAAAACAGGCAGACTGTGGGATGGAGTTAAGCGTGCCATCAGCTTAGATTTGTTATGTTCCCACAAATGGTCCAAGTCCAACCCCTCCTGAATTCCACTGACCTTTATCTGGCACCAATTTAATGCTGAATTTTAATTGACTAGATTCTTGTATATAGACTTGAATTAATCTTCTATGCTTCAACCTAATGGATGACCCTGATTCTTTGTGCCTGACACTGTAAAGTGATTAAATAGCTTGCATATGGTATTTAAATAGGGAGATGTTAAGAAATATAAACTTGAAAATAGATAACATAATTTTTACTTCTCACTTTATTCCCAACCCAAACACGGCGCAGCCCTCAGTGTTCTTACCCTTATAATCTTGATGTATCAGATATGTTTCTTGCTATGTTCCCTGTACAGGGAATTAAGGGGCGTGCTTAAGCACACAATCGTGCCTACCATCCCTGTCCTATTGTCCCCAATTATTAGTATCTATTTCTTATATTTAAACTCATGCTTATTCTTATTTCTATTGTATTGTAAGCTTTTGACTAAATACACAAACAAACAAACAAAACAAACAAATAAATAAATAAAATCTATATTCCATTACTTCCCTGGAGGAAATAATGAGTAGTTGTCAGTGAGCAGTCCAAAGATCCCTTAGGCAACTTTTAAGACCCATGGACCTCAACTCCCAGAATTCCCCAGCCAGCTAAACACTGAAGTTATATATATAGATAGTCCTTGACTTAAAACCATTCTTTTAGTGACCATTTGAAGTTAACAATGGCACTGAAAAAGTGACTTATGGCTGTGTTTTCACACTTATGTCTATTGCCACATGTTCATGCACAATGATCAAAATTCGGATGCTTGGCAATTGGCTTGTATTTATGATGCTTGCAGTGTTCAGGGGGCAAAATCAATGGGGAAGCCAGATTCACTTAACAGCCGTGTTAACTAACTTAACAACTGCAAGGGATTCACTTAATAATGGTGACAAAGGTTGTAAAATGGGGCAATTTAACAACTGTCTTGCTAAGCAGCGGAAATTTTGGGCTCAGTTGTGGTTGTAAGTCAAGGATGGCCTAGTTGATTCCCACCCCTACCCCCACCCTTAGGTTAAAATGTAAACTCGTGTTGAATTTTTTTTGTTAATTATTTTTTTTATCCCATTTGCAGCGCAAGGCCATTGTTGTAATTGGATTTACAGCCGCTTTTCTAATCGTCATCATTGCGCGCCTTACAAATGAAGTCAGCTTTCCTCTCGTGCTGAGCTGCTTTGGACAATCCAGTGTCCAGTGGATGCCATTTTCCTATTCAAAAAAACAACACCTAAGGGCTCACTATGGATACCTTAATGTGAAAAACCAAGAGGTAAGGATTCATATGGAGTTACGTGATGTTCCTTCCTAAAGCTAGTTTTAAGTATTCTTTTCTTTCTTTTATTTGGGTAAATGGAACTGCTAATTGAAAATAGAAATGTTATTAATGTTTTAAGCAATGAATTAAAATTAATTAATGGTACTTATTTATAGTAATTCTTTTTGCATGATTTTAAATCAAGATACAGGTAGTCCTCAACTTGCAATCACAATTGAGTCCAAAATTTCTATTGCTAAGCAAGACACTTGTTAAGTATCCATTTTCCATTTTAGACTTGTTAAGTGTCCAAAATTCCATTTTATGAACTTTTTGCCACAATAATTAAGTGAATCATGGAATCATTAAACGAATCTGGCTTTCTCCATTGACTTTGCTTGGTGGAAGTCATCTGGGAAGATTACAGATGGTGATCACATGACTCCAGGATGGTACAACCGTCATAACTACATGCCAGTTGCCAAGCACCTACATTTTGATCACGTGACTGTGGGGATGCTGCAAGGGTCATAAGTAATTTTTTCAGTGCCGTTGTAAGCTGAATACTGTATGTATGGAACAGGATTTGTTATCTAGTAAGTGGAATTGGGATTTGAGCCTTGACTCAAGACCCTCAAGCGCAAAATAACTAGTTTTCTTTTGAAAGGATAAATAATATTTCAATTAGTCTCTAACTTTCTTCTGTGAAGATTTTTCATTTAAGCACAGCGTCTTCATCATGAGGTATAATTAAAATATCCTCATTCATTAACTGCTGAGAAAAGACATGCCTTAGCTAACTTTTGATTAAAGTTCTTCATGATGTGGTGCTATTAGTGCTAGACTGGTGTTGTAGCTATAGCAACAGTGATCAGAAACAATTTACACAAAGATACTTGTAGAACTCTTTACAGTCTAAATCATTTCTGACTTTGGGGTGACGCCTGGGGGAACCCAAGGTGAATTCACTCATTGTATATAATTCGCTAAGCTCTTCTGAAAAAAACAGCTATTACACACTTTAAAAGAATTAGCCTGTAAATTAAGGATGCTGGTTCTCCCCCTTTCCCGAGAATACAATTACTATTTTTGCTCTAATGATACAATTTTAATTGATGAGTTGAAAGAATGCTGTATTAATTCTCTTAGATTCAGTAGATTAAATGTGTGTAATAAAGAGAAGAAAGAGAAAAAGTTTTTTTTCTAATGATATAATCGTTTTAAAGATTTTTTTAAAAAATGGGTCTCTAGAAAATTATATTTGTACATCTTTAAAATATTTTAAAGACTAAAATAGAATTGTTATTCTTTTCATGTTACATGAGAGCATCCATAGGGAGAAGGGGGGGGCTATTTATATAAACAACTATATATCTAGTCCTTGACTTATAACCATTTATTTAATGACCATTTGAAGTTACAACACCACTGAAAAAGGGACTTATGACTGTTTTCACACATATGACTGTTGCAGCATCCCCTTGGTCACATGATGAAATTTAGGACGCTTAAAAACGGGCATGTATTTATGATGGTTGTAGTATCCTGGGGTCATGTGATCATCTTCTGGTAAGTAAAGTGAACGGGGAAGCCAGATTCACTTAATAGTTATGTTACTAACTTAACAATTGAAGTGATTGACTTACGACTGTGGCAAGAAAGGTTGTAAAAGGGGGAAAAACTCACTTAAATACTGTCTTGCTTAGCAACGGAACATTTGGGTTTAGTTGTGGTTGTAAATCATGGACTACCTATACTACTCATTTTAATCTATACTTTATATAGATTCACATATGTATATCCTGGTGGAACTGGTAGATATGAGCTTCCAGTAACAAGTGCTATTGTTATTGTTTGCATGTGTATACTTGTCTCAGGGATGTGTTTTATTCTCAGAGTTATACTCTCACAAGGAACAACATTTTGAATTTTGGAAATGTTTGAAAATAATGTATTATTTAAGTACATTTTTAATCTCATGGAACTCAGAGCATAAAGTTACAAAGTTAAGAAATGAACAGTCCCAGCCAAGATAGCAAATCCTAAATTGTTCCATAGTCACATGTAATAATCTTGATCCAGTAGTTCTTAAATTAATGAGGATTTTGGAAATGTGTGCATATAGTTAGATAACAATGATTAAAATACCTCTTTATTTTTAAATCATGGAGAAAGGGTTAAGATCTAAACTAAAGCTGCATTCAAAATTATTTATTTAGCAAAGACAGCAGATTTGTAATATCTTGCTGAAAGGTTGAAGGCTGAAATTTAACCACATTATTGTATATTCTATTCACAAAGGAAAATTGAACAAATACATTATCTTGTCTTCTTTAACTTTAATGTATCATCTGTTTTGATTATTATTCTGTCCTTCCTTGGGCTTTCTAAAATGTCCAAATATGCCCCCTTTGTTTGACTTTCCTCATTTATTTTACATTTAATTTTATTTATTTTCACAATTTGAAAAAAAAAAAAGCCTTCATTGGTCACTCTCCCTACCCTTATTTTCTCACTATGCAGTGAGAAACAGACAAAATTCTGATATCTAACATGGAATTTTATATAAAAAATGGGAAGATGTTAAATCTTTAGAAATGCATTAATTTGGGACCAGAAATGAAATTAGTACCTTGTGAAATGAAAATAACAAATCTCTTTTGTTTTTGCTTTGTTGTTTTTTTAATATGCCAAAATTGGTAAATAGATTACTTTTAGAAATGATTTCATTAGTTTTGAATTGACTTGTGTTCAATTATTTGAATAGGAATAGAGGAAGATTCAATTCTATTCCATACCATACAATGAATGTGCATGTATCTGTGGAGCTGAAGAGATAGAAGATCTGACTCATATATTATTCGATTGATGTTTGTGTAAGGGGGTGAAAGATAAGTATCTTGATCGACATTTAAACGTATGGCCCATATTAAAACAACATATCTTATGTGTGGCCAGAATCTGAAAACAACATTTAATACAGCACAATTTCTGACTAAAATAGTCCGTCTGAGATAGGCATATGAGGGACTGATTGGAATAGATTGCAGGGGTGATACATTTATTTATCTTATAACTATTGTATTTTACCCTACTCTCATTTTAAATTGTTTGGATTTTATTGAACCTGTATGTTGATATGGCCTATAGGCTATATAAATTATATATAATTTATATGGAATAGGAATAAACAGCCTCAGGTTTACAGGCTTAATAGAGCCTTGTCTTAGCGCTACAAAGCAGATTACTGAGATTGGCAAAACTAAGTTAGCTGGAAAACTAATTAGATTATTTGTGTTTCCATAGTAGGGACAATACAATTGTCAGTTGAAGTTTCTCTGCTGTGGGGATGAAAGCAGAACTAACTCATTGTTTTCTCCTGCAATTATTTCTTTGGAAAATTATCCCTTTATGTGGATGTTCACTGTGAATCACCATGACAGGAGAACGAATAATAGGACAATGTTGCTTCTTTAAAACCTATGAAGACTTTCTGAACCTTGTTTTCTAGAAACTATGAGGTAGAAAGAAGTACTGTAGTATTTCATCAGATTTATTTCTTGCTTCTATTTTATGGAAGCAAAAACATCCTAAGACTCATTTGTTGATTTCATTTTCTATCTTGACATTTTGAATCTATCTTGAACATAACTCTTTTATTTTGCTTACTGAAAGCAACATTTAATTTAAAACTATTTTTAAAAATTGTAAAATATTTAATCAATACAAGATAGCTTTGTTCTTCTTTGCTTTATGCTACTTTGTTTTCATTATTATTTCATCATTAAACAGATGGCAGCGGCCAGCAGAATTTTTATTACAAGATGGACTTAATAAAACAAATGGTCTTTCTGGATAGGAATTGTATTAGCATGATATGATATTTTATGTTAACGTTTTATAGTTTTGATGTGTACCACACAGAGTCACTTTTTCATGACATGACCAGTCGTATAAATTTGATGAATGTACCCCATTAGGAACATCAAAACATATTTTGAAAGAGAAAAAAAAAACATGTTGATCTGATTATGCTTTTTGAAAAATACATGATCACAGAAGGAACACATACAATAACAATTATTTTCTTTCTGAATAGCACTTTAGAGACATGACTGGTATATTCACAGTCAACAACTAGTTTAGGGCAATAATGGCTACTTGTTAAGTTTTGTTTTATACATAAATAAAACATATGCAGGTAGTCCTCAAGATCACTTAATGAACATAAATGAAACATATGTTGATATTTCTTGAGATATGACAGGTCCCTTTAAGAACTAAATTAACAACAGACACCCCTTATTAGATGTAATAGACTTGTAATAGATGTAATAGACTTGTTTTGGTAAAATTAAGAACATTCATTGCCTCAGATAATGATTAATGCTGTGCTAAAAGCTAGGAAAGTTAGGTGATAAGTTCCAAAAACACAAAATATGCCGGTGGTAAACAAATGTTTATAAACAAATTACAGAATCACATGACCAGACTGATAAAACAGTAGCTTTTCCTCATCCATAAATAATGAGATGAGAGGCAACCAGGAGGAAACAGAACATTGAGGAGTGTCTTTTTTTGTCCATTGCTTTGATTGGGCTACAATTGAGAGACAATTGTATTCTGCATTTTGGCTTGTCTTGCTATCTCATGAAATTGGCTAATTCAAGCAGCATCAGGCTGAAAACAAACACACAAAAAACTCATACCCTCTTTTTGACCCAACCACCTGCTCTACATTAAATGAGAACATGCCATGAAAGAAGCATCTGCAGTGATATAAAGGATACTTGATATACTCTTTTATATCATTCCATCACATCATCTTAGGAAAGATGGGATGGTGAAAGAATGAAAAGACCCCTTGCTGTTATAAAACTAAACATTTACGGTAGCTGAACCCTGATTTTGCCTCCCACAGTGAAGCCAATATACAGTGATGAAAACATACCTTCTACTTATCTTGCTGTTCTCAGCAATTGATCCTTAGATATAAAGTTTTTAACTTTAAGAGGTTGCATATAATTATCGTGTTAAATTCTGGAATGGTATAGAACTTCTACTGACACCAATAATGATTTATGATGCAAAGGAGCACCACGTGCAAGATATACAATAGAAAATCTAACTGATTAAGCTAAAATAATAACATCTCGCTTATATGTATCTCAAGGTGACTTCATTGGAACAACTTCTTGAACACAGTTATGTAACTGAGAAGGGCAGTCTCTTTAGACATTTCATATAATCAATACAAATATAAGCTTAGCATGCTCTTACTGAAGCCAAATACCTTTGCTGACTTCAATCACTCTTTTTCTTATAAAAAATTTACCTCTTTGCTCTTAAGTACTCTCACATATTATTTTCTAAAGTGGAAAATTTCCCAAGCTATCTCTATTTGCATTGTTTACTCATCACAATTCTTTACTTTCTAAAATTCTTGAATTTTTGTCATTGAGATTGTACAATATTCCATCTTATTAGCCTGTGAATACTTCATGAATTACATATACTGTGATGATAGCAGGATAAGTTGCATACCTAGTCTTAATAAATAATCCTGGCAATGTTTATATTCAGAGCAAATTAGCCTCTCAAGTTGAGTGCAGTTCAAACCATTTTGTAGTAAATTTGGGTAATCCAATCAAGTGATAAATCTCATCCAGTGTAATTGTTTCCATTTTGAGAATGGAACCCAAGACTTTAGATCAGGACTGTAAAAGTAAAAATATAATAATTGCCATACCAAAGGGAACAAAGAACAATTGCTATATACTGTAAATCATCTGCAGTCATTAGTAAATATTGACTTTTCTTACATACTTTGTTTCTCGTTGTTAACACAGTTTATATCTATTAGGCAAACATAAAAAGCAAATAATGACACCTTGTAATTAATTATCCTGATCAGGTTTATTAATCTGAGTACAAAAAGAATAATGTTAGAAATGGTCGGATTCCTTGATTTAAAAAAATTTACAAATGGTGTCTGAAAAATCTTCCCAAAAGGAAAAAATAAAATATCTTCAGGATTAAAAAAAAATCTTTAGTGTGGTGCTGGTAGTATTACTGTTGTTTTCTTCTGATTCCTAAGCATTCTGTCTTCAGCATACCAAAAGAAAGTACAGCTAGAAGAAATGCTCATGCTGATGGCTTACTGTTCATTATCTGATACAGAGTAGGCCATCAATAGCTGGGCTATTGTGTATGTCAGTGCACAGCTGAAGCTCTTCTCAATTTCTCCACTAGCAGGATTCACTTAAAGAGAACTAAGACATACTACTGGTAAGTGACAAATCAGAGGCAAAGGCAGTCACAAAATAAGATCTGACTGAGGCAAAAGTTGGCCTAGTCAGGGTTTACACTTTTCAGTGCCAATCTGGAAATTGATCAGTCCTTTACCCAGCTTGTGTTATGGAATTATATGTTCAGTTTTCCTCACATCAAGAACAAACATTTGCTCTCATGAGTAGCCTTGAGTAGACTTTTAGACAGAAAAGTGTGGAAGGTTCTCTATTTTGTACAGTTCTCTTCCCTATGAAGGAAAAAGACACAGAGGATGGTATTTTTGGCTCTATTTACATACCCAGGATGCCATAAATGTACCTGTGATTCATGATGAGAAAAAACCTGTCCTATTAGCATTATCTACATATTTACTTTGATATAACCTTATTTCCATTGTAGCTCCAATACTATTCATTGCATGACCCCCTACCTGTTTCACAAATAATGTTTAGTTAGAATACAATTATCATGCTAAAGTGTGAAGGAACAACTTTTGATAGAAACAGCCCAGTGACATTAGCATGAAAAAATGTCATAGCAAAGCACTTTAAGGCCTTTTCTTAGCTGATAAAAATTATACTCTACTACACCCAAAATAATGGGTCTCACTGCCTAGCAGAACAGTAAATACAGTATGTCAGTAAAGGTTTGCATATTGTGCATTTGCATACACAATGCAGCATATTGTGCAGCTGATTTATTATCTTCTAGGAGCTAACAACAGTGTCTTCCTTCAGATGTAGCCATTACCTGTTTTCTATTTATTCCAGTTAAGTGGTACTCTTATTTTCATTTGCTAGGGAAAGAACAACCTTGTAGAAGGTCACTCAGTTTAGAGAGGGCCTTTATAAAAAGAGCCTTGAGAACAATACTAAAGTCTCAATATATTTCCAATAGTGCCCAATTCTGAATGAATAATAGCATTCACTAAAAGGGTTTTCAAGTTTTTTTAAAAAAGTTTGCTGCTTCTACATGTACTCTTGCTCCTTGGAAAATGCAGTAGTGCAATAGCCTCCAAACAGCTGCAGGCACTAAGGACAATGATCTAATGACTTAGGCAATATTGGCACTGTGAAATATAACTGCTGGTAACAATCAGTTAATAACCTAACACCTCAACAGAGTAAATTGCTTCCACCACCTATAATTTTTCTTTCCTATTTTTCTCTACCTTTATTTCTGGGAGAGAAGGATGAAGGTGAAAATGGTGGCTGATATCACTTGATGCATTTGGTTCCCCTAAGAGGCAGTTTCTGGGATGGTGAGACAGGAAAAGTGCAGTGCCTGGAGAGAGCAAAATTGATGATGATTCCATAGAAGCAACTGTAAATGAAGACTGCTTATATGGGAGGCTATAATTAGCATTAATTTGCCTTAAAAAGTAGTTCAGGTGAAAAGAAACATGCCAGCAAAGATAAGGTTTATCATCTTTTTCTAGTAAAGGGAATAAGCTATGAATATTAAAAAAAGTAAATCTCACTTTATCTTGCCTGGATGGTCTATTGTGTTGTGCATTCAGGCATGAAGTACACACTTTGCATGACTCCCTCCCTGCCCATTTATACTGATATTGTATATAGCAGCCTCTCACAATTTGGAGCTTTCTCCACATGCATTGAGACCACAGTTCCATACTTTCCAAATAAGCATGCCAAAGAGTTACATACATTGACTGAAAATTTTGAGAGACATTGCTCAAAGTCATTTGGTGAACATATCATTGCTCAAAGACACTTGGTGAACATATTTTGTTCAACATTTATGTGAAGCCGCTGGGGGAGATCATCCATGGTTTTGGGGTGCAGTGTCATCTGTATGCGGATGATACTCAGCTTTACATCTCCACCCCAAGCCACCCCAACGATGCTGTGGAGGCTATGTCCCGGTGCCTGGAGGCCGTGCGGATTTGGATGGACAGGAACAGGCTCCGGCTCAACCCTTCCAAGACTGAGTGGCTATGGTTTCCGGCGCCCCGATATAGTCAGCTGACCCGGTTGCTGGATATTGGGAGAGAGATCCTACTCCCCACAGAGAAGGCTCGCAATTTGGGTGTCCTCCTGGATGCATGGCTGTCTTTAGAAGAACATATTACGGCCGTCTCCAGGGAGGCTTTTTATCAGGTTCGCCTGATTCACCAGTTGCGGCCCTTTCTGGATCGGGACACCTTACGTACGGCCACTCATGCCCTTGTCATCTCTTCACCTGGATTACTGTAACGCTCTCTACATGGGGCTCCCTGTGGGGAGCACCAGGAGACTCCAACTGGTACAAAATGCGGCCGCACAGGTGGTTATGGGGGCGTCATGAAGCTCCCATGTGACGCCTCTCCTGCGCGAGCTACATTGGTTGCTAGGTGGTTTTCCAGGTTCGCTTTAAGCTTCTGGTTTTGACCTTTAAAGCGATCCATGGCATTGGACCAGGTTATCTGCAGGACCGCGTTCTGCCGGTAGTCTCCCACCGACCTGTGCGTTCTCACAGGGAGGGCCTTCTTTGGGTGCCGTTGGCTTCTATGTGTCGCCTGGCGGCTCCTAGGATTAGGGCCTTCTCTGTGGGGGGCCCCGCCCTCTGGAATGGTCTGCCTCCGGAAATACGCAATAACATTGACCTGATAGCTTTCAGACGTGCATTAAAAACCTGGCTCTTTGAGCAGGCTGGCCTAGGCTGAAATGGGGTTTTTAATGTAGTATTTGTGTTTTAAATTGGGATTTTAAAATTTGGGTTTTAATAACTTATTGGAGGAGGGTATAATTTTAGACAGCCTAAAATATTTAATTCTTTTTAACTTTTGTAATTGTAATAAAGTTTTATGGTTGGCTGTGCACCGCCCTGAGTCCTTCAGGAGAAGGGCGGTATATAAATATAATAAATAAATAAATAAATAAATAAATAAATAAATAAATAAATAAATAAATAAATAAATAAATAAATAAATAAATAAATAAATATCAGATTGGGTAAGATTGAGGTGGTAGGACCTCCGTTTCTGGATTTCAAAACCAACAGGTTATTTTGTAAGGCTTGACGATTATTATCAAATATGTAATTTTTATGGCTGAGGATTTTGGCAAGCTGCTTTGATTTGGATGTATTTGGCAATCATTGGGCACAGCATTACAGAAGCTGCTTATATGAAGGATAACTAAGTGAGTTGGAAACATGCTTTTAAACTCTGCTTTTTCCAGACATTTTGTTGGATTATAATTTCTGTGTTTCAGTGTTCCCTAATTGATTTTCACCTAGTGCTTGACATAATATCTATAATTTGCCAGTTCAGCAGCAGCAGCATTCCAGTTTTGTACAGGATATTTTCCAACTAAATGATTTTGATCCTGAAAAATATAAAAAAGCAGCTCTGCCTGTACATGTAGCTCTACTTTATTTACTTAAATATAGTTAGTAGATATGGTTTATCATCTTAGGTGGACATTGTAGTAATGCTAACAAATTTTGGAATCGAATATTGATGTTAGTTTAGAAAGTTTAGAAAATTGATATAACCTAAAGCTTTTTCTTTTAGAGATGGGGATAAACAAGTGGAGAAAAAACATGGGACTTTGTTTTTATTATCATTATGGTGGCAAGACTGTTATATGTTATATACTATGAATGTGTTAAATACAAATATTATGTTAAGATAGAAGGAAAGAAAAATATATACCCACAATGAAAAAATGGACCTTGCAATTAATTGAGCTAGCCATTTTGGTAAAATGGACTGATTTGCTCAGAGATTTCCTCAAATTTCATGCAATTTGGAAGCCATAGGTTTCTTACAAGGTAAAGAGAAGCATCAGCTTTTCACCTTAAAATTGTTTTAATTTTCATTAATGTAATTTAATGGGTGCCTATTCTTTAGGATTGTAATTATGGATGTATTAGTTTTAGCAACCTAAAATAGCATCTATTGATGGATCTTCATATTTATGACTGAATACATTGTCTTTGAAAATTTCTATCTTCTGATTATTCAAGATAATCAGTAATATTAATTTCACGTACTATTTGATGTCCAGTTTAATTTTAAGCTTCATCATGGCCTGAGCTTTGAACTTGTGCAATACTTTCCTGAAGACTTAATCTTTCAGATGAATTTTAATATGTGAAACTGGCATACTGAGAGAAATCAAGAAATCCAACTTGCAAAGATGTGTTTGATCTTAACGTATCTGAAGGCTATTGAATAGTTTTATTATGAGACACATTAACATCTCACTTGAATAACTTTTCAGTTGAATCTTTCCATACCATTAAGAAGAATGCTTTGGGAAAGAATTATGTCTCTGAAATATAACATCTGCTATTTTTTATTATTCAAGATAATAGCAGCATTAATGTCCCGATTCGCAGCAGCATCCTCTAATCTTGTGGGGTACAGAACTCATATTTTCATCTGTAATTGATACAAGATAGAAATTTGTTCAGCCTCTCAGTGTCATTTATTTTTATGCCCACAGGTTTTAACAAACCTTTTTTGTGGGGTGGGGGGATATAGTTATATTCCTACTTATGTATTATTCATTCCCATATCTGTGTGTATGATACTTATATACACACACACACACATATCACATCACATCTCAGAATCTTACTCAGCTGGAATAATAGAATCGTGGAATGGGAAGGAGCCATTAATCCAATCCCCCTACTTACTGCAGGAATCCAAATTAAGTCAGCCCAGATAGATGGCTGTCTAGCCTTCCATTGAACATAGCCAGTACAAGAGAGCTCACCAGTTCTCTGTATAATTGGTTCCACTGTCAAATTGCTCTTATTGTTTGGAAGTTTTTTTAAAATAAAATTCAATCAGAATCTTTCTTTCCGTAGTCTGAAACTGTTATTCACTATTCTGCACAGTGAATAATGAAGAGCAAGTCCTAACCACCACCTCCCATATGATATTATTTCAGATATTTGAGGCTGGTTTCTTCTAATTCCTTCCACAAGTTCTAATTTCTCTTCATAAGTTCTATCTTTTTGCCCAAGTGTCAATGGTTCCATTTGTCTAAAACTTATTTGGAAGAACTTGACAATAAAAATAAAACTAGGATTGGCGTCTGGCTAACTCAAAATTGAACTGTTACTTCTTGTGATTTGGAAACTATTTTTTGGCTGATTCAAATTGTATCAACTGCTTGTTCACACTTTGTTCATAATTTTCTACTATTCCCCCCCATTTTTCAAGCTATTATATCTCCTTGCTAAGCATGTGTTTTTTTATTTCCTAAATTAAAAATTTGGCATTTTAACCTGTTAAACATCATTCTGATATTTTCTATCCATTTTTAAACTTTAGGCTTACTTTGAGTGTTATTTCTTCCTAGTGGAGCATTAACCATGACACCTAATTATGTGTCATTTGCAACTTTGAGAAGCATTCCCTTATTTTGTCATCCAGATCACTAGTCATCAACATCTACAGGAGAACCAAGGAATGACCCTTGCAGTATCCCTGCTTCACACTTCTTTCCAGTTTGCAGATTGATATAGAATTTCTGAGTGCAATTTTCACACAACCAGTGTGAAAGCAACTTAATTATGCCATCCAGGCCTAAATGTCAAATTCCCAAACTCCTCCTACTCTCACCCAACAGCCCATATGCAGACCTTCCTTTGCAGAATTGCAGGCCCAGTTTTGCAGTCAGCCTTGAAACTGTCTCAACAACAAAAAACCACCTTGATTTCTTGAAAGAACACCTCTTAGACAACCATGTCCTGGATAATTGAGAATCTCCATAGATATATACTACTTAAGGTTACAGAGACAGGCCAAAGAAGCAAATGAATGTAAGCAAAGCAAAGGCTTACCTAGAAAGTTTGCTTTGAAACAGGAGCATGTGGAAGAATCATCCAAGTTAGACATGTTTCAGAGAGCTAGCCAAGGTTGTTGGGCAATCCAATGGTCAGAGGTTCAAGAACAGAATCCACACATAAGTGTCCTGCCAGAGATCAGATGTCTCTATGCTAGCTGGGAGGCCTTATATTGCCTTCACCTGGCTTTTCCAGCTGCTCTGGTGATGCCTGTGTTTGATCAACCTCATGTGATTCCTGGATTTGTCCTTCCTGAGACCAAGTCCTGAACTTGGGCCATGACAGGTGCACGGCCTAGGCTGATGACACTCATCAAGTATTTTGGAACTCAGTAATAATGAGTCAAAAGCAAAATGGCTAATTCCATCATTTCCCAGTGCTCAAACTTGTGGAAAACTGTTGTCTCCTTGTAACACTAATCCCATCCTTTCCAGATAAGTTACAAGGAACTAGTTTACTCACCAATTCCTTGTATTTGTTGTGGTCATTGGCTCCACTTTTGTAGAGCCATTTGCCATACCTACCCCAGACGTCATACATCAAAATAATTTAAAGATAAAAATGCATTCATGAATTTTTCCCTGCTATAAATACAGTTCAATATCCAGAAAAGAATATCAGCATGAATACGAGTTCTACATGTTGCCCTCTGTGTAGTGATTAAAATATCTAGATCTCAGTGGAGAAGATATTTACAACACTACCAGCTCATGTTCAGAAACAAGAACAGCTGTGCTGCTAACAGAAAACACACATCTCGAGTAAGACAAGCAGGCTGAAAATTATGTGTTGGCAGTTAACATTTTTATTTGTACAAACTGCTATGCAAAGCTAAAAGGAAATATCACCCCTCTAGGATTAATACATTCTGCAACATAAATGGAGAAAATAGTCTGACATCAGAAGAAGATTTAGCTGATTAAAATATATATCTTATTGCACTTTCAGTTTATAAAATGAAATGAAAGCAATGTGCACGGACCCTTTTGTTTCCAAACTAGTTGTATAAATACTTAAAGTACTGGACTGGACCTGTGAAACTCGGCCTTAAATCCCCACTGAACAACAAAACTCTTTGACCTTAAACCAACCATTTTCTTTCACCACAAGGTTATTGCAGGGATAAAAGAAACATCTTCATCTATGCTTCCTCAAGCTGTCGGCAAAATACAGAATAGAAATATTTTCCTGGAAATATGGCACCAATTGTAATATAATTATAAGAATACTTTCTCACACTGTTAATATGTCTAGCAGCAGTCACCAAAATGATCAACACATGCAGACAGCTTAATCTTCACAAACGAAATAGGTTTTCCACTCACTTGCTCCACAAAGAATAAGAAAAGACGCCAATCTCTATGACTTACATTGCCTATATTATTGGTTTCTCATTTGAAAGCAGAAGCACAAAAATCCTGTGTTGTGACTTTTGTCTTCCTTCTAATAAATTCACTAATCAGCGCCTTTGTGTTTTGGATGTTAATAGGGAATGATAATCCTGGAAATGGGCTGGTTTCCAGGGAAAGCTGGAATAGTAATGATATTTATAACTCTCTGAATCAAATCAAGCCCTAAATTTTACAAATATCCTAGGCAACATTTGGATAAAACCATATCACACCCCAATTATTTTCTTTATTGGTATATTTGTGGACATAGGACTGAACAAAGCATCTCAAAACTCTGCCTGTTTAATAGAATTAATTTTGTATGTACAGATAGCCGTTGACTTACAACAGTTAGTTTAGTGACCATTCGAAGTTACAGCAGACTGAAAAAAGTGACTTATGACCATTATTCACACTTATGGCTGTGATAGCCTCTCCATAGTCATGTAATTTACACTTAGATGCTTGACAACAATTCATGACATCGCAATATCCAGAGATCCTGTTATGCCTCCGAGGAGTCTGAATCCGAGGAGGAAGCCGAACAGCTGACAGGGAGTGGGAGAGTGGCTCCGTTGGCTGAGGAGGAAACTGAGGAAGAGCAAAGTCTGGCTGGGCAGAGCAAGAAAAAGGTAGAACAAGGGAGAGGGAGTTCAGAGGAAGACCTAGGCCCATCCTCTTTTCATCCTAGGGCACGCAGGGAGGAATGGAGAAGAGAGCAACGTGGGTTGTGTGGCTTACGGGTGAGGAAAGGGCCCTGATTCCCTTCATTAGCCACACCTGGGAATGAAAGTTTATAAGAACTGAATGCTGACTATGGCAGCTGCTGGGAGCAAACATGACTTTATCCTGTGTTGTCTTTGCTTTTCTGTGTTCCTGACATCTTCCCAACCGTGTGAGTTTTGCTGTGCCTGCACAGCTGGAATTCTTGCTCCTGCCCTGCCAAACTAATTATCTCATTTTGGCTTGAGTGGACTTATAATTACAGTTTGTGTTGACCATGTTTTGGACTTGATTCATTATAGTCAAAAGCTGTTCCTGGGAGAGTTTTTCTCCAGCCAGAAGATAACTTGAAGATTGGAGGCAAAGTTGGAACTAATAAAGGGACTTTTATTGATTATCTGAGCGTGTTACCTTTGTGTCATGCCCCAAGTCATCATAATTCCTGTGTCCATCTTTTGCAAACTTCTCACAAGCAAAGTCAATGGGGAAGCCAGATTCACTTAACAACCATTTTACTATTTTAACAACTGCAGTGATTTGCTTAACAAATGGGGCAAGAAGTCCTGCAGGTTCTGTCTTATCTTCCATGTTTTTCTACCTCTACATAAACATAATGGTATGTGGGAATGACCCTGAGGGAAAGAGGTGTGATAGGATTGATCAGAGAAGAGAATGAAGAGCCCTTGGTGGATTAACAGCCAGAGAAAGAAACTTAGGGAGAATCTACACTAATGGATCAAACTGTTCCTTGTTTGCTTTGTTTTTATATTTTTTTAAATAAGTAGTATTTATTAATTGTTTCAGCTTTGTTGTACACTCTCCAGACTTGCTTTTGGTTAGATGGCTGGATATATAAAATAGGTGAGAGAGACAGAGAGAGATGACAGGAATTCATACCTTCAGACTTGATTCTGTTAATGTAGCCTTTCAAGAAAGTACAAGTAGCTCACCTGATCATGTGTCTTGTCTGGTTTACCTGGAAGAGCTGAAAATAAACTGCTAGAGGAGATTAACTAGTATAGTTAATGGTGTAGCTTAGGCAAAAAGACAGTGGTTGGCAGAAAGTCACACGGTTTGATGTACTCAAATATCATGCAATGTGTTTTGGGTTTAAGAGTGTTAAACAGCTTTTTGTTTAAGAACAAAGCAATGCCCCAAATTAACCGGATTTGATTTTTGTTGCATATTTAATCAATTAAGTATGACTTAATTTCTGAATGAAAAGCTACCTGCCAGATTCATTTTCATATAATTTATTTTAAATATCTTTGGGTCTCTTTCATTTTCTCAGATAATTCATCATTTAACAGTAATATTCCTTTCACTGATCTGAAGCTTGCGTATCTATAAAAATATATGTTCGGCAACAAAAAGCTTCAAATATAATGCTATAGATTATTTTATCCATTTTTATCCCTGATAAAGCATGCTCTTTAAAAAGTACAGCATGCTTTCCCTTTAGAAATGGGCTGCCGTTGGATTAATATCATTTGACAGTGAATTGCATTATGGCATATCTCAAATTATTGTTTTATCTTTCATAGAGTATGAAACTTTAGTACCTCCCCATTTGTTATTTCTAGAATTGCCTTGATACAGGATCTGATAGTCTTGGAGTGAAATGTAGTTTCAGAAGCTTCATTTATATTATTTTGATATATAAATGGTTGTGTTATTTTGGGCTTATTTTTTTCTCACTTACCTCACTGTGAGGGATTTGTGAGCTCACACATTTATGTAACATGCTGTTCATGTGAATTAGGATTGGAAACATTTTTAAATAACATGTAGAGATGTCTAATTGGCAGCATTCTCTGTAGTACATGGAACAAAAGAGCATAGAAAGCTTTAAGCCCTTTAACTAGTACACTACTATCAGAAAACATTTGATGATTCAATAAAACATTTCAAAACTACATGTCTGGGGTGGTTTCGTCTTATTTTCTGCTTCCCAGTTGTAAGGAGAAGCACATTAATATATGGTTGTAGAGCTTTATGTTTTAGTTCCCATTATATATCTTCTGTCTGCCATAAAAGCTTGTTGTAAATTTGGGAGTTGTTACAAATTATAAACCTGATATGATTACATATAGATGGTGTTGCTTAAAAGTTTATGAACTCTTCTGCTTTCCGGCTTACCCACCTGATCTTTCATAATCTGTAGATGGTGAGTAATGTTCTTTTTGGAGGGCAATCACTTTCTCCTTGCAGTCCACACACACCATTGTTGTTCAGTGTTTTACTGACAGTGGTTTCATCAACAATGATTTCGCCAAAGAAAGGGAGACTTTTAGTTCCTTGAACATTATTGTTGAGACCTCTAGGAGTATTACACACATTGCTCTTGGTGTCTTCTTGGTTAATTAACTATTCCTGGGATGGGTAGCAATGGTGTTAAACTGCCTCCATTGATCCACCTGATAGTAGATTGGTGGAATCTAAACATTTTGGAAATCGTTTTTTCACATTTTCCAGTCTGGTAAGCATCAGTAATTTGTTTTTCAGAAATCCTCAGAAATCTCGTTTGTTTTAGTCATAACATGTTTCCACATACCGTGTTGTGAAAATCAGCCTTCGATAGTGAATACTAGAATTCTGTTCTTTAAATCAGCGGTCCCTAACCTTTTGGCTTGGCGGCTTGTCTGGGTGGTGGTAGAGAGGAACTGTGCCACGTGAATGATGGCTGCGCATGCACATTGGCCTGCCTCACACAGCCCAGTTTCGAATAGGCCGTGGTCCAGTAGTGGGCCACAGCCTAAGGTTTGGACACTCCTGCTTTAAAGAAGGTAGGACCACTCATATTCACATCTGATTATCATCCCTTGCAGAGGTGGTATTCAGCAGGTTCTGACCAGTTCTGGAGAACCAGTAGCAGAAATTTTGAGTAGTTTGGAGAACTAGCAAATACCACCTCTGTCTGGAGATTTTATAGTATCCTTTCCCTGCCATGCCCACCAAGCCACACCCACAGAACCGGTAATAAAAAAATTTGAATCCCACCACCAATCCCATGGATAACATCTGATTCTGATTCTCTCTTCAAATGAACTGGTAATCCTAGAGGTTCACATATTTTCACCAGTGGTGGGATTCATATTTTTTTACTACTGGTTCTGTGGGTGTGGCATCGTGGGCGTGGTGTGGCTTGGTGGGCATAGTAGGGGAAGGATACGGTAAAATCTCCATTTTCTCCCCATTCCTGGGGAAAGGTTACTGCAAAATCCCATTCCCTCTCCACCCCACTAACCTGCTTTCCAGCTCTGTTCTCCTGTGCAGGGCAACAAAAGAAGACCCAGCCGATCAGGTGGGATTCGAGAGGCAGAGAATAGATGGGGGTGGGGCCAGTCAGAGGTGGTATTTGCCGGTTCTCCAAACTACTCAAAATTTCTGCTGCCGGTTCTCCAGAACTGGTCAGTACCTGCTGAATACCACCTCTGATTTTCACTATACAAATATGTAGCTTTGGCTCATTTTCCTCAATTAAAAAATGAATATAATATTTTGGATTCATTTGATTAATTGGGTTCTCTATGTAGTTTTAGGTCTGATCTGAAGAACAGAACATATTTTAGGTCACATTTATGCAAAAATTCTGAAAATCCAAAACAGTTCACAAACTTTTAAGCACTATTGTATCTCTCTGTATTCTGTATGTATATGTATATGAGTGTATACATACCTACACACACCTACACACAAACTAGGTTATTAAAACATTAAACATATATATGAATAGTTTAATAGGTAGCAGGAGTGGTATGCAGATAATGAAAGAATGGAATAAAGGAGCTGTATTCAAAATGCTCCATCAGAATATTCTCAGTTGGGTGTATTCCAAGGAGACAAAGCTCTAATGATTGAATGATATTTTGTGCTCTATTAGGATAAAACTCAAAACATCTCAAATCCTCTAGCTATAGCAGAGAATGAGTTCTCATTCAGAACAAGATTCTCACTCCATTGTTTGATTCTCTGAGCCAAAAAAAAAAATATGTGGATGGTTATCCAAGGTGATCGCTTGTGTGTAGTCAGACTACAGAAAAGTTTACAGAGAGGATTTTTAAACCCTTTTTGAAAACATAAAAAAGAATCCTCATAAGAAATAATGGAAATAATTGTTATCTTACATTTAAATACTAGAATCTTTTATTTAAATATTTCACTTTTTTAAATATGCCCTGAAGCAATTCAGACTTTAAAGCGGTGAGGAACACAGTCATGTCATCAACATGTTTTCAATTATCAAATAAATGTCTGTGCAATGTCAGAGAAATTGTAATTTTATAAATACACTGAGATTTCATTATTTAATTAACATTCCCCCCATTTCCAGTTTTTCTATAGTGTGCACAATAGATTTCTCTGAGCATGGACTATCACTATTTAATAAGTTGCAGAAACATGCCACGTTCAGACCATACCCAGCTTGTGTAATTGGCAAAATTAAATCAAATAAATTATAGCAAAAATTGCATAATAACAGTATTCTATCCAGACTTCATTGGAAAGTATTTGTTTGTTTTATATTCTAAAATGTTAAGAAGGCAAAGAGGCAGAAAAAAAGACCATTAATAGATACAGACTTTGTAGCTTAGAAACGTATCTTTCAACTCCAAAAGGTCAAAAAGCTCAACAGCCTAAGCAACCAGTTCTAAATGAACCATGAAGAGCATCATTGAGTCACACCATGAACAGTTTGTGCAGATACCAATAAAGTTTTGTATCAACATGTACAAGAACTAAATGTCAACCAGCACAGAGAATTCTAAAAATATATTAACATTCATTGCCTTTCTGAAATTAAGGATGCTCATATATGCCCCCTGATCAAACCTCTTTTGTTATAGTCATATTAAATGTTCATAAAAGTCTTTTTAGATAAAGCATTGCATCATTTTAAAAGGAGGCAACATGGATGTAAGATTGTGTGTCTTCTTCACAGCAAACAGATCTGTCCACCAGAATCTATCAAGAGAATGAAACACTTGAAACAATGTTTAAGATGGCTGCAGTATTCTGAGTAGGAATAACAAAAATAGGGAAAAAGAGGCCATTGGATATTCCATTTGCTTTTATTGCTTCCAATCATATAAAATATATTGATCAGGGAAATATACTGTCTATGCCAGCACACATGGCAGCAATTCCATGTTTTAAAAGAACACATGTGAATTTCCACTGTTCATTTCAATGGATGGTTCTGTCTTTTCATCTACATTTTATACACCATGTTTGATTTTATATTCCTCTGTTGTGTTTCTCCTATCTTTCCTTTGCTTTTAGTCGAAAGGCCTAAATTGCTTTATATTTTCCTAGCAAGGAAAAGTTAGTTTCCTAGTAATTTTGCATAACCATTTTGTTTGTTTGTTTTTAGCTCCGTGGTATTCTTTTTGAAACTGTTGAACAGAACTTCATCTAGTCTTACAACTAACTGTAGATAGCATGGAATCTGCTGTTCCTCATAACATCTACACAGCAGGGATTTTATTGAAATGTCCATTATAGTCCCAAATTCAATTTTCCAGAGTTTTCCCTGACTGCTTTCATATCTTTCGCAAAAATATTCTTATTTGTACAAACCTTGACATGACTTCTCTCTTCTAAAAGCAGTCTTTTGTTACTATAGATCAGGGGTATCAAACTGCCTCAGCAGAGTGAGGAAAATCCTCAGGGATGATTCAAACCCTGGTCAGCACTACTTTACTCTCCTACCATCGGGCAGGAGATACAGATGCATAGCCAGCCAAATGAATGGGCTGAAAAATAGCTTTATAAGTGGGCTGTCAGACTTCTAAATGCAACGTAATACCACAATTAGGTTTAATATGATAGACTTCCAGGACCAACACAATGTGCAACATGTTCATACCAGTGTAATAAAATATAATGTTACATGTATTATATTTTATTATTATTACATACATTATATTTTATTAGGTCTGTAGGAGGCATGCATAAGCGCACCAACGTGCCTACCGTCCCTGTCCTATTGTTTTTTTTCTTATATGTATCCATTTCATGTATTCATAAGTATGTTTATACTTATACCTGTTATCTTATAATTGCTTAACAAAATAAAATAAATAAATAAATAAAAAATAAATACATATAGGTATATGGGAATGTGTGTCAGTTATTACTTTTGGGTTTAGGGATTTCTATTTCTACAAATGATTTCTCTTTCATTTATTGAGTTATTGAGATGTATTTTTGTTTTGGGGCGGAGCTGCACCAAGGGAGGCTCATTCAATTTCATTGTACATATGTTGTGTATTGATAATAACGATTTGATTTTGATTTGATTTTCCCCTTTGCTAAACTGAGTGTGAGCATGGCTAGTATGTGACGCATCCGGCCTGCAGGCCACAAGTTTGACAATTGTGCTATAGGTAGTCCTCACTATCATAATTGGGACTAGAGTCTCAGTCATTGAGTGAAGCAGTTGTTAAATGAGATGCCCTTGTGAGCAGTTAGCTCAATCACCACAATCCTAACACTCTCTGCTGCAGTTGTTAAGTGATGTCACAGGTTATTTGAACATGCCCAGTTTTGATAAAAGTTCTGATGAGACCGACCCTCCCCCACCACCCAAGCATAAAATAAATCACTGAGCTTTATATTTTGGCAATATTGTAATGTGGCAAAAGCATAACACTGCCTTTGCTTTTGGACACAGACTGTATAAATTAACAAAATTGCCGCAGTTAAGAAGTTAATTGTTTACATGAGGGCTTAAAAATTTTTTAAATAGTAAATTAGACTGTAATTTGATTTTAGTTATTGATTGTTGTTTTTCTTGTCCTAGTAAACTTACACAGAAGACCTTCAGCCAGCCTTTTCTAAACTTTCTACAAGTGCAAATGCACATAATGTATACAATACAATAGAACTTCCCTGCTTCCAAATCATTTTATTCCTTCCAATTTTCCAGGATATTTTAGTTTTTCTATATCTTTCCTTTGTCCCTTGAGTTGACTCTAATCAAAATTTCTCCTGAAACCATCGTCTGCAGGCACCATCTTGCCTTCTTAGAGGTTTTCCATCATCTAAAAGCACTTCTTACCATTTCAGCCACCAAACCTGGCTGTTTAAAGCACAATAGTGTTTTGTTTGCTAGCATTTTCAGGCAGAAAGACTTCCCTCTGAGCTTTGCTTTCTTCAACCAATTCAGCAATCGTCAACTTCCTTTTACTACAATCATTGTAATTTACTGATTGCTTATTATTTTCCAACTGACCTTTTCTTTCTCTCTTTCTTAAAATCCCAGCCAGAGGTTTTAACCAATTATGAACCATACAGGCCTTCTAACCACCATTCCAAATTTGTTGACACTCCTTCATTTTAGTCAACATCAAGCCTCTCTTACATAGCAACTGTAACCAAGGCAACCACATCTGCCTTTGGCCCAATGCAGAGAAGCAAAACTCAGTTTTTGGCCTACTCATTTACATAGCAACCTCATCCAGAGGTCAATCCCAGGACACAAAATTACACATGCACAAACAAAAATACAGCAGTTCTTCAGACATGCACAGTTCTCCTGTTCCATGAAGCATGCCTCACGTTCATTAACATGAGGTAACTTTTGATTGTGCATAATTTATCATGTAGCCTGGTTTGCATTAGGTGAAGAGGTTCATTGTTTTTGAAAGAGTCATAGATGATAATCTATTTGTTGTGGTATATCTTTGTTTTATATGTATGTATGTATGTATGAATGTATGTATGAATTTATGTATGTATGTATAAATTTTAAGTGCATTACCTATAAAATTTGTATTATTTTTGTGTACATAGTTGAATGTCTTTTCTACAGAAAACCTAATGTTGCTTAAGCTACATTTTCAAAAGGATTTTCATTTGATTCATTTAACTATTTTCAATAATATGTGCATCAATATAGGTTTATATGTATTTTTGATATACACAAACATATACTGAATTGCAACACTTTGAATATTGTAGAATAACCAAGCCTTAATAGTTTAAAAGTGTTAAATTAGATATGATTGCCTTGAAATGCAAGACAAATGAATGTCTACCTCATCTGCACTTGGTGACTGCTTCACACATTTAGAATAGACAAAGTAGTTTTACATTTATTGTCTGACCATGTTGGAGCCTGGGTCCAAGGAGGAGGACAAGACAGAACTAGGGCTGACAGAAAAATGACCGGAAGAGCAGGACGAGACAGTCCCAAATATCTCAGACCTGGAAATGTCGCCAGCGAAGGAGAGAGGGCACAGAACAACCAAGCAAGAGGGGAGGAGAGGGCAGACAGTGGAGCTCCGGCAACGAGCAATTACCCCGAGCATGGAGAATGGAGAGGAGGCGGGATCAGCACAGAGTAACCCGACAACTCAGGGGGAGAGCGTCTCGCTCCTCTGAACTAATAGCAGCCAGGGACTATTGGAGGTGCATGTTTAGAGCTTTGTTCCTAGACTTGCAGTGAATAGTGGGACTTTTGGGGAAAAGTTGGAGCAATAAAGGGGAGTTAAGTCTTCGTTCTGGCTGTGTTGCTTCTGTGCCCACCCTGGGTCATTCACAGTTACGTTTTTCTTTCCATTGTTTTGTGGTGTGGTGTAGTGTAGTGTAGTGCAATGAAAAGCTGTCCAGCTGTTAGGTATGCTGTACTAAGAAACTTTGCTCATATTGGATTCTGGAATCAGATAACTTAGGGGAGAGGACAAATATTTAGTTTTCTTTAATTACACATACTTCTAAACAAATCTCTAATAATATTTCGGTTGATTTTTCTGTAACGATGGAATGAAATTACATATGACACTAATCTATATGGAATTCCCAATCATGAGTTTGAAAATCAGATTTCCGTTCCTGATAAAAATATTCAATACATTTCTTTAAACATGTAAAGCATTATACAGATGGTTTGATGTATAATTCATGATGATTCCTGAGTCTTCCAGCTGTGAAGGGCACACTATTGTTCTTCTTTCTTTTGTATTTTATTGTTGTTCCTTTGCTTTGCTCACAATCTTCTATATTGCTCCAGAAAACTCATTTATTAAGACATGAATTATGTGTAACGAAAGTGCCATGCTTTGCTGTATCCCAGTTTGGCACAATGACATATGTAACTTATAAATTAATGCTACGTAAGAAGGACATTTTACATATTGGATTTTAGAAGGAAGACTGCAGGTTGAAATGTATTAATGGAAAGATTTATTATTATAACTTCTATGTTGTAGTGCAAATTTTAATTTTAAGATTAGGTCAGTAAAGCACATGGAAAGTACCTGTAGCTATTTGTGTTCATTTGAGGAAAATATCTAATAGGATGTTAAACCAAAGTGCTTCATTGATTCGAGAATATTTCACCTGATATTTTAGCACATGCCTAGGTACAAGAAGTAATTGGTTAGTTACTAAAATAAATATCATTTCCTGAGATATTATTTATATATTTATTTTAATTTAGAGGTCACTTGGCCTTCAGAACACCTTTAGGCAGCTTACATTTTAGAAAAATAGAAAATAATAAAAAGAATTTTGCAGGTTCAGATAAATCACACTTTGTTCAACATAAAACAAAACAAATGGGCTATCTCTGCACCATCACTCAAGCCGTAGGAGAACAGGCAAGTTTTAAAAGACTCCTAGAACATCATTAGGGTGCGAACCAAACACATTTTGGGGGGGAATATCATGCCAGGTTCCAGAAACCAGTCACTGTCAGAGAAGGTCCCAATAGGTGGCATTTTTTCTGACTGAAGGAACTTGAAGCATATTGCCAGACATCTCCTATGCATACTTATTTATTTAAAATAAAATAAAATTAAAGGTTCACAAACTTTAATTGATGCCAAATTGGAAAGCAAATTTTAAAGGAATGTTATTGTTATGGTTGATTGCAAAGTCTGGGTTTGGTATTTTTATCCACCTATCAAGTCCTTCCCAAAATAACATTAACATAAATATGGATTATAGGTGATTCTCTAGCATATTTCTTGAAACTTGAGGAATTTTTAGAGATTCTATTGATTTTTATAGAATCTAGCAGATTGGTGGTGTTCCAATTGGAATTAGAAATTGTGCTTTACCAGTTCTTAAATTGAAGCTTGAATCAAAGCTTATGAGGCCAGAAACTTACTGATTACACAATTTGTAGTTGAAAGAAGAGAAAATTTTTGCTAATCAATTATATTTTTTTATATAGCATCTCAAACAGTTTCTGGAAGATCAGAGGTTCTCTGAAACAGCATGGAAAATAGCCACTGGGGTTGTATAGAAAAGCAAAAATCAGCAAAAAAAAATACTTTACAAAATTCTTTGCTACAGCTCATTCTTTTGCATGGGAGAGCAAGGTTAGCTCCAATAATATTTTGTTCAATCTAAATTTTGCTTTTAACACAGTTCATTTACCAGATACTGTGCAAGTAGTTATCTCTCAATTTAACCATGGACTTCTCTGTGTTTCCCTGAGACAGGTTATTTCATATTGTCTCAGTTACTTCTCTGTACGATGACAATAAACCTACAATGTTCTATTTCTATAACCCCATTATAAATACAAAAAAACCCTCTTGATATATCATACTAATCAACATGATAAGTATTATTGCAACAGCATAACATTTGACAGATAAAATATTGTTATATTACGAATTCACTTTTGTTTGTCTGCAAGCAAAACAGAGGGAATTGTACTGATAAAGGAGAATAAAGTATAGCACATAAACCAACTAAAGCCCTTTGAAACATCCTAAGTAAATCAAAAGTCCCAGCAGCTTCAAAAGAAAGAAGAGAAGTCATCTATAACATACAGTGTAAAGACTGAAACAGCCACTACATAAGACAAATAGGCAGAAGACTAGCAGAATGCATCAATGAAGTCCCACTGGCAGTCGAAAGTCATGATGAAAATTGTTTAATTTCACAACATAAGGATGGAGTTAACCATAGTTTCAACTGGGAAACTCTGGACCATCCTAAACAAAGCCAAGTCCAAAAACACTAGAAGAAAAAATTATGGAAGCCTGGGACTCTGACAAATTTGCCATTAATAACATATAGACATAAATAACATCTACATATTATGTAAAGCAGACAATCAACAAGCCTGAAAGGGAACAAAATGACAAAATAACGCCTCCCCTCCCAGCATTCAGATGAACATGACTTAACACCAGGTTTAAGATCAAGGCAATAAACAAGAAGTAAATAATACCCCAATCATTACAAGCTAACAGTAAACAGCCCAGCAAAAACCTACTAACTAGACCATTCACATTAACACTGACTGGGCAAGCCACTAGAATATAAATTGAACGCAACCCCCATTCCTTACTAGCACTAATGATGCTACCTAGTTTGGGTAATGAAGTTTCTGCAAGAAAACAACCAAGCTCAGAGAGCACCAAGGGATCCCTCAGAGATAATTGTAATTGCTCTCTTAATTTCAATAAATTTCTGCAGCATCTTTACCTAACTTGTTTTTAACATTGTTAAGTTCTTCTATTTGTTTCATGTGATTTTTGAATGAGAATTCATGATGTGTTTTGAATTTATCTCTCCATGAAAGTATTTTTTGGCTCTACTTTCAAGAGAATTCAAGATGTTAATGAGGCTATATTTGAGCTACATTGTACAGTGTGCACAAATACCATATTTATCCTGATATGTAGTTATTTTCCTTCCATAATGCTGCCAGTCTGACTAACACTCTTGTTGTCCGCTTAAACAAGGACTATACATAGAATTTCCTGGAAATGATAAAATATTTCAGCTAAAAAGAGTGCATACAGACCTCTAAACTTTACAGAAAAGGTTGTATCATGACACAAAGGTGACAAAACATGGGGTCTGTTGTCATGATGCAAGCATTGCTCTTTCATTTTTGAATCAGGCTACATATTTCATCAGTAACCCTCATTTCTCTTCCTGTGGAAGCCTAAATGGAAAAGATCACCATTGTACATCTGAAATACACAAATGCAGCAATGTCATGTTTTTTTTCCCTTGAAAGAGCATTATTTGAAATCATCAGTGGATGAATCTTTGTGATACAATACATATTTGTACTCAGACCTTGAAGTACTTTGTTTTTTTCAAGCAGTTTCAGTTGCTTCATTTTGCGAGATGATTTACAGTGCGTTTTGCTTAGCCTTTTCCTCAATGTCATGCTTTCTTTCATTGTAAATCAATTGGAGGGTGAAACAGTATAATTTTTCTTTCCTGAGAACTCAAGATAAATTATGTCTGCTCTTCCACCAATGTAAAGGTATACTCAAGAAATTCTGCAAATTTGTCATACACAATCTCCCTTTAAATAACCTATTCTCAGTGACCCTTAACTATTCAGTGATAGCATGGTGTTCTATCATCATGACAACAAATGAGTGAAAATTTTGCAAGGAGAAACTCCATTATCAGAAATTCTGATTTGCTTGTGTTTCTAATCCAAACATGCTTAGGGATCTTCTAATAGGCGGTAGTGGTTTGGTATTACTCATCCATAGAGTATATTTCAAAATCAACTTGGGCAAAACTATTGTATCTAAGCTGCGAAAATTCAGACAACCACTAGGTAGCAGAAAAGAAACCCAGAAACTATAACGCTTTGCTGCCCGTGTCGTGATTGTCTGCTTTTACCCCCAGTCCCAATCCTAGCCTAATGGTGTTCAGTCGTTTTAAATTGATTGGTCTGTTATAGTTTTAACGCATAACAGGTGTGAATTAATTTAAACCTTACCTGAGTTCTCAGTCATTTGCTTAAGGCACAAAGTACAGACAATCCTTGTTTAGCAACCACAACTGAAACCAGCAATTCAGTTGTTAAGTGAAATGTTTGCTAAAGTGAAACCACAAATGTGCTTATGACATTACTTCAACTTTCCTCTGTTTTACAGACCTACGAAGGCATAAATACAATAATTGGTTGCAAAGATAATTTTTTATTACCACCATAACTACAAACGGTCACTAAACAGAGCAATTGTTAAACAAGGACTATCTATAATGCTATCAGTGAAGTTACCTTTCCATTCATCTATATAGATATTCACTAACTCAGTTTTCTCTTTGTTTCTATTTTCAACGCTCAATTGTCCTTTGCAGTTTGTTTACTTGTTTATTTGTTTACTTATTTATCATTTAAATTTATACAGCCACTCTTATATATTCCAGGTGACAATTAAAACAAATATAAAAACAAAACAGTAATACAACTTAAAAAACAAAATACAAGTATACAAATACAAGAACTGACTCTGCTGCTTTCTCTCAGGAGCATATGAAAGGCCAGCAGGATTGGGGCCAATCTAATATCTGGGAGAATGATCTAGGCCTGGGATCTCCAATCTTTTTGACCATCAAATTCATAATTTTAAATCCTGCGAACCACTAATATGAATCCAGTATACCACTTGCTGAAGTGCCTGGACTCCCACTGACAGGAGGGGGTCCTTCAGTCACTTAGCTTTGCTCTCTGTTTCTGCAACCTTAAATACTCAAAGGGTCATTTGGACCTGTTTCCCACAAAAAACAAAACACCGGGATCTCTCATCTCCCTCCCCTCCCTCTTTCACACACACATCTCTCTTTTTTCCTCCCTCCCTCTCTCTTTCTCCCTCTCTCCCTCTCTCTCTCTCTCTCCCCCCTTTCTCTCTGTCCCTGGGATGGGGACAAAGGAACCTCTGAACTGGTGCTGGGTGGTGGGAATCTGATAACCAGAGGCTGACGTGCCATGTGCTGAAGACCAGATGGCTGGTGGGGAAGTGGGGCAACAGGGGTGATACCGGCGGCAGATGGACTGATGCACGAGAGAAAGGAGGGTAGCGCGCAGGAGATCGCAGCATCAGAGTGCTTCCCAGGTGTTCCCTAGCCTGCAAGGGGGTGGTGGAAAAGGAACCTCTGAACTGGTATTGCCTCCAGCTTCCTGCCTCCTCCTATTGACGAGGCCGCGCAGCTGCCAGTGATGCCCTCAGGTGAAGATGTTGCAATGGGGAGGCTTGACCCCTCCCCTCCGGAGTTGCAAATCACTCACTGCCACTCTGGCAGCTGCCAAGCCTCTTCATTCCCACTGGGCAAGTGAGCACTTGTGGCGAGGAGGAAGAGAAGCACGGTGGGAGGAGACTTGGTGGCTGCCAGAGGGGCAGCGAGTGCTTTGCAGCTCCTGAGGGGAGGGGGTCGAGCCTCCCCCTTGCAACATCTTCATCTGAGGGCATTACTGGCAGCCACTTCCTGTGGCTCAGGAGTTCTGTGCTCTTTCCGCTGCTGTTTGGCCTCCTGCAGAGGCAGGAGGCAGCAGCCATGACACGGGTTTGCTAGGGAGACTGCAGGATGGCCCCACCTCCCCGTCAGCCATCTGGTCTTCAGCACATGCCTCATTGGCCTCTGGACATCAGATTCCCACCACCCAGAACCAGTTCAGAGGTTCCTTTTTTCCCCCATCCCCTTGCAGGCCACCCGGGAAGGGCCCCAATGCCAATCTCCCCCTCGTTCCACACGCACATCAGTCTATCCACTGCTGATATCACCCCTGTTGCAGACACAGGTGCGCTGCGGACCATCAAAATTTTCTCATGGACCACTAGTGGTCCACAGAAAAGTGGTTGGTGACCTCTGACCTATGCTTTCTTCTTAGACCTCTCCAGGGGACACTCTTAATTAATAGGACCTGGAGCATGAGCCTCCTGCTGAACCTGGACAGATAGATGCAGTTGGAAAAAGATGGTCCCTCACATGAACTGATCCAGTTTGCAAATGTGCAATGTAGGTGCAATTCCTTTAGAAATTTCACATATTCATTTTAATTACTGGAATTCTCGATTCATAAATAGTGTACAATTGCTATACTGTGTTTGTCTAGTTTCCTCTATTCAAACTTTCTTGTCCATCCTGGACAGTCTTCAGATCTGTTTTCTAAGTTCCAATAAGTTCATTGTAGTCTATGGATATATGAGTGGCAGTTTAGTGGTCCGTAGAAAGTCATATTGTCTTTAAGGGTCATATCTGATTTTTAATGAACATGTCATAATCTTCCAAGGTTTACACTTGTTACTTTCACATCCAACAAACACTTAACCTAAGGATCAATCGGACTTGGTATACTAACATGAGCCAGCTTTTTTTTTTACTTTTTAAATACTCTCAATGTATTTTCAAAAATGTATTTAAATTCATCATGTGGAAATTACAAAAGGACACTTCCCTCACATTTCTATCCTAGACTGGATATATTAATAAGCTTTTTCCAAAAATGTCAAAACAAATGTGTGCTTTATAACCATGACTATGTTGGTGAATGTGCAAATCTATAATGGAGAAGGTGCACCTATTTGTGTAAATGTTATATATTCACTAAGGCTTCTATATTACTAATACCTAAATAAAAATTATTACAGCATTAAGCTGTATCCTGATAATAGTAGTAACAGTTACAATATCAAGTAGTTACCATCCTATTTTGTAATATTATAGTACAATTACAGTAACAGATTTAAATACAAGTAATAAAAAAAATCTTGATCCTCTAAGGAAAAACAGTTTGCACAAGATGCTATGTATTCATTCCTTTTGAATACCAATGTTTCACAGGTTCATTTTAATTACTGGAATTCTGATTTACAAATAGTGTTATTAATAGTTGTCACCAAAGTTGGTTTTTTGTGCATCCCTAAAAAAATATGCAATATATGCATCTGGAAACACATTTGTCAGAGTTCTCATAGTAGTTGAATATGGCCTACTTTGAAGAGCCTTTCATTGTAAAATGGAACAAATCAAGCTGATGGAGATGGTTCAATCAGTTATGCTGATACAGTTATGTAATAGTCAAGTAAGATAGGCAGGAAAGGAAATAAAGCACTAACACTTGTTTTAGAATCCGTATTCAACAATACCACTTATTTCGGTTTAACATTTCTTATTGAGTTATAAGATACAAAATGCAAAAATAAATAGAAAAACAGTGGGGAGGAAGGGGGATGAGAAAAGCAGGGAAGAATTAGGAAAAAGAAAAAGAAGGATTGACTTCCTATTCTCTCTGTTGCAGTAAAGTAAGGCATTAACATACAACCACAACTTTTTTTCATAATAATCTAAACTAGCCATTTCTATAAGGATCTGTCAGTGTAATTGTGTTGTGGCCTGCCAGCCACAATTCGTGACAGTGAACATGGTCCAGTGCTGGAGTCTGGGGAAGGCTCTGATGAGTGCTCTGTGTCAGAGGCAGAGATGGGGCCAGGGTCGTCCGAGACTTATCAGCTGCCTTTGGAATTGGAGATCAGTGGAGCAGAAGAACAGCTGGAGCCTGTTCCTGATGTGCGCATGTGCAGAGCTGCCAGAAGAAGGGAACAGTTAAGGAACAAAGGTCGACTCAGGAGTAAAGGCACAAGTGGATGGTGAATGGCCTCTCCCATAGGGAATAAAGAGGAGTGAAAGGAGGTATTGTGTTTGCAGGAGACAATTAGTTCATTTAATTAGTGTGAAGATTTGTTTGTGACTCTCAGACACTGACTCCCTGCCAAGTGTTTTCTTATACAGCATTGCCCTTGGAAGTTATCGACCTGGCAACTCTCCAAATCTGATAAGGTCTGTGGTTATAATTCACCTTTGAAAGACTGTTTTCCAGGACTTTGTATATGTGAATGATAGAAATTCACATTAGCCTAATAAAAATGGGTTTTGTCGGAACAAGGAGTCTGCTTCATGATTTTATGAAGCCTAGGTCAGAACAGATGGGTAAAACCCAAAATCAAAGTTTCATTTTTTTTCCACTTCAAGCACAAAGTTCAGAAGTGGTCTCCATGTGAAACAAAAGTACTTACAGTCTTTTGTTTAATCAAAATGGTCAATACCATTTCTTGAGTGACTATACTTATAAATGAGTCCTGATGGCACAGTGGTTAGAATGCAGTATTGCAAGCTACTTCTGCTGACTGCTGGCTGTCTGCAGTTCAGCAGTTCGATCCTGACCAGCTCAAGGTTGACTCAGCGTTCCATCTTTCTAAGGCAAGTAAAATGAGGACCCAGATTGTTGGGGTCAATATGCTGACTCTAGTAAACCACTTAGAGGGGGCTGTAAAGCACTATGAAGCAGTATATAAGTCTAAGTGCTATTGCTATGACTAAATAGTTCAACGAGTGATATTTCGGTATACAGGCAAAATTTATCATCTTTTTTAAAAAATGAATTTGTATTGTGTTGAAACATATTTATTATTATTATATAAATATTTCTTCCTTGAAATATTTTGGCAGGATATCTTATCTAAAAGCAAAATTTCATAGGAACCTGGATGCTGTCTTTGTCTAGATCAAATACCTCTGGCTGGCTCCGCCCACCTGCTCTTTCCCATTCTTTATTTCATTAGTTTTTAGCTCAGCTGATTCGTGCTGCAGCTGAGCTAAAAAAGAGCTCAGGTGATCATTGAGTGCTGCATGAGGTGATCTTTGAGTGCTGCATGCGCACACAAAGCATGCATGAGTGTACCAACTGGTAGTGTGCAGAACCACTAGCGCACAATTTGGAATCCCACCGCTGCCACTGTAACAATAAAGTATAACTATTAACATAGCAGGTACTAGTAAATCACCATAGACACTGCTTTTTCCAGTATACCTTGAATATTTATACAGACAAATCATCCTTTTAGTCTTATCCCAGCCTTATCTGTTTGCTTTTCCTGCCTTACCCCAACCTACTACAGGAAACTGAATAAATGTCCTTGGTTGAAGGAAAGCATTATCTTTTGTATGGTGCTCTGCCCTTGCTAAGAAAGTGACATTTTCATTTTGTCTTTTGCTTTTAGATTGGACAACAGTAGGGATTCTCTTAGGTCACAGGGCATCTTGTATAAGAGAAACACTTTTCAATAGTGCTGACGCTGTAGGAAAGCTTACTGAAGCAATTGAAGGCAGAACCATTTTCACAAGAATCCATGTATGAAGGTCAGTTTGCACCTTGACTTCTCTGAAACAGGGATGGAGAGGAAAATGTATTCTCTTCCAGAGCCAATTGCCTGTGTGATATAACTACCTGAGGATAACCAATGGACTGTGTACAGAAAGACTTCCTTTTCTATATAATGCATAGCTTGATTCTGCCTAGCTCTGAATTCTGCTCAAACCTGCACAATTTTGAAGGTGTACAAACTAAATAAGCTTGGGCTTGATCTGGTTGCAAGTTGGTCTATTACAGTAGATATGACCATGGTGCAAAGTTAAATAGGGACACTCCAGTGAAATTCCTTCTAGCCTTACTCTCTGTAATCTCTCCCTCTTTGCCTCTCTTTCACATGCATATCACTTGGAAAAAAGAAGAGGCTATACCTGATTAGAATGAGGTAGCAGCTTTCCATATATGTTACATGCCTATTTCCTATAGTAGTAAGGTTGAGAAAAGCTTTCGTTAGCCATTTTAAAAGCAACAGTGTTAGCCATTTTAAAATGGCAACAGTGTTAGCCATTTTAAAAGCTAGTAGGACCTAAGAAGCAGAGAACATGACAATGATATTAAAACTGGAGTGAGACCTTGAGATAGGAGACTTTAGGACACGAATAAGGTTTCTCTCAGAAGTAGGAGGCTAGGCGGAGAACCATCCCAGAAGAATTAGGTGGTAGACTGGAGATTCCCACCCTTGATGTAATATTCCAAGAGAGTAACACAGCTGCATCTTTAATTTCTGATTATGTTTAAATAGGACTTCAAATGTGAAAATGGTTTCGTTGGGAAGAAAAACCCTGGAAAGCACCTACAGGTAGTCTTGACTTACGACCACAATTGAGCCTAAAATTTGTGTTGTTAAGTGATTTTTGCCCCATTTTATGACTTGTCTTGCCTCAGTTGATAAGTTAGTAAGCCAGTTGTTAAGTGAATCTAGCTTCCCCATTGACTTTACTTGTTGGAAGGTTGCAAAAGGTGATTACATGACCCCAGGACACTGCAAATGTCATAAATGTCAGACAGTTGCCAAGCATCCGATGTGATGCTATGGTCATAAGTATGAAAAATGGTCGTAAGTCACTTTTTTTCAGTGCCGTGTGTAACTTCGAACAGTCACTAAATGAACCGTTGTAAGTTTGAGGACTATCTTTATAGCTCTGTATACCTGTGGTATTGCCTGGTGCAATCCAAACTGGAAAGTTATATCAGGCACAGTTCTCACTCGCTCACTTACCTGTGATGAAATATAGGTGGGTACAAAACAAAGTCATGTAATTAAAAGACACTTGCTCTGGGGAGGAAAGCTACAGCAAATCTAGTAATCATACTAAAAAGCAGAGGCATCACCCTGCTAACAAAAGTGCATATACTCAAGGCTATGATTTTCCCAGTTGCAATGTATAGCTGTGAAAGCTGGACCATAAGAAAGGCTGAGCGCCAAATAATTGAGGCTTTAAACTAGGGTGCTGGAAAAGACTCCTGTGAGTCCCTTGGACTGCAAGGCGATAAACCAATCAGTCTTAGAAATGATCAACCCTGACTGCTCTTTAGAAGGCCAGAGCCTGAAGATGAAACTTAAATACTTTGGCCACCTAATGAGAAAGAAGGACTCACTGGAGAAAAGCCTAATGCTGGGAATGATTGGAGGGCAAAAGAAGAAGGGGACGACAGAGAATGAGGTGGCTGGGTGGAGTCACTGAAGCAGTAGGCATGAGCTTCAATGGACTCTGGAGGATGGTAGAGGACAGGAAGGCCTAGAGAAGCATTGTCCATGGGGTCACAATGTGTTGGACACGACTTCACGACTGACAACAACAACAACAAAATGTGTAAAATCCCTGTCTGGGACAATCCACAGAAAATTTGGATACCGTTTATCTATGGAAGTACTTTTTTTACACATTCTTAGAATCCCCAAAAAGTTCAGTTCTCAAATGACCACTGTTTTTAGAAATGCTCACACTTACTAGAGCCTGATCTGTTTTGAAAAACATACTTAGATTCTTCAATGGTGCTGATGCTAAGCAATCAGCAAAACTGTAGTCCTTTGCTCCCTCATTACAGAGTCATGTTCCCTGCAATTTTGTTGTTACTTTTAAATGAGATAGTAGCATTACTGTAGTTAATTGCTTTAGACGACAAATGGAAGAGCAGGCAGGGACTTTATTTATTTATCTACAGTGCCAAGTGGAATTTAATCAATAATAAATGATAGCAACAATTAAGTCCGCTGATGTCGAAATGAATTAATCTTAGTATTTGGTAGAAGGGATTTAATTTTTTTCCCCATTTATGCTCAAGCTTTTTCTTCCAGCATATATAAGCTTTATTCTACTTTGTGAAGGGTTCTAAGTATAAATGGACAATAAACCATTAGATATTAAACATTAACTTTTTTAGAAAACTTTATTGAATTTTATTACATAAAAACATTAAAAAGTATATAATTCAATAACAGCTGTTTGTGATGCATTATCATATAACAATCATTTGTGCGATAGTAATAATTTATACACAACTATATTCTTATTCTATCTATGTTCTATATTTAATAATCATCTATCCTTAGTCTGTCTCCGATCTATCCAATTGTACCATTGTTCCCATACCTTATAAAATATGGAAGATTCCTCATCTTTTAAACTCAATGTTAATTTATCCATTTCAGCACAATTCATAACTTTTTAGATATTAAACATTTAAACTGATAGTTCTGCACTTCTTAAAATATTCATATAGGCAAACATATGAACAAACCAGATAACAAACCAAAGATTCTCATTTTTGCAGTTCAAGAAAAAGAAATGTCATAACAGCTATGATTACAGGTGGCTTTCTGGCTCATATGTTTATTTGAAGAAGACAGTAAAGTAAGTACAAAGGAAATGCCTGTCGATCGTATTTCATTTATATGCTAGTTTACTAAATCAGGAGGTTATACCATGGTCTTGTATCATAGAGTGTTTGTCTATTTAGATCCTGAATTAATAAGTAATTTACTTGTCCCATTCATAGTTGGTTGATTAAATTTATTATATATTCAATTCTTTATCCTATTTATTAAATTTATTCTATATAAACAATCAGAATTGTTTATTTTCACCCATGAAATAGAAAAAGAGCTGCTATGTTATAATGGACAGAATATGTGACATTTAGTGGCCAAATGCTGGATTTGTTGAATATAATTGGGGAAAAAATAGGCAGATACTACAGTATATTACATATATTTCATTACAACACTAATTTCATTACTGCATTAATTTAATTGAAACATTCCAATCCTTGATGCTTATATGGGTGATCTTCATTTCGCAACCATTTGCTCAGCTTCTATCCAAACTTGCAACAAGGTTCAACAAGGGGTCCTTATAAACAGTCCTCAAAGTTCCAGATGTTGCAGTACCCCCACTCAATAGTTTCAGTGTCCCACAGTCATATAATCACTGTTTGCAACCTTATTTGTTGGCTTCCAAGAAGCAGTCAATGTTGAAAGCAGCAAGATGTTGCAAATCATGGCTATGTTGCATCCTCGTTTAATGACCTATAATGATTCACTTAACGACGGCAAAGGGGAAGTGCTGGAACAGTTGTTGCTAAGCAACATGGCCATGTGATGTCACACTTTAAAAACCTCCTCACTCAGCAATGGAAATTCTGGTCCCAATTGTCATTGTTAACTAAGGACTACCTGTATTGTGTTATAATGCAACAGTCTAATATGCTTTTCAGGAATTGCATTACTAAATGCACATGGAGATAAAATATGTGGAAATCCATGGAATTTTCTAAAGAAATTTTTAGAAAATAAGTAAGTACTAAATTCTAAAGAATTTTCTAAAATGAGTAATAAATGCAAGGATGAATTTCATATTACAGCTATGAATGGTTTAAAATTTGATTCCTTAGAAAGAGAGGCATTTTTGAAAGCCTGGGAGAAAAAAAAAAAAACACCAGAGGCTTATGGGAAGACTAAAACACCTCTTACAAATAATTTCTTATGGGTACAGTATCCTATTGTATAGTCCCAATTCTATTGCTGTATTCCAGAATTCCCTTGTTATTTTTTTTTACTTGGTGCACTCAAAACGTTTTAAAATCTATCTTTATTTATATATACAATGGTTTGATTTTGCATATCAAACAAAGAATGTGTGAAATGCAAATGTAATATTTGATCTACATTTTGTAGGTCAAACAGCATAGTTACTCAGTGATATTAAAATGTACAAAACGGCAGAGTTGTTCATTAACACACTGATATATTAGCTGTCAAATGACATTTCCTAATCAAAATATACCTATACTATGCATATTAATAAGCCTACACATAGTCTTTTAAGAGATTGCCACTAACTAGTTATAATGAACAGGGTGACATACCATGTTGAAAAATGTTGAGCTGTGACCTTTATGACTCTATTCTCCATGAGCAATTAATAGCACTGGATCAATTTTTGCACTATTATTTTTCATAGCACAAGTAAACAGATGAAAGAAAAGATGTATTAAGTTATAGAGCGAAGATTTTCTGATCACAAGGCATGTGTTTCATGTTCAGGACAAAATATTTTGCTTCAAAGTATAAAGGCAATCTTTTCAAGAGCAGAATAATTTTTGCTTATGCAATTATGTAAATGAGTATCAGCCTGAAGGGTCCATTTACTTGTGGGAAAACTTGGCAGTAGTGGGCGAGGCTGGGACTAAACATAAATGGAACTGATGCTATTCTTCCTTTTTTGCCCATTAGCTTCCCTATTTTCTTTTTTCTCCTCTCCCTCATCCCACCCTCCCTCTCATTTACCATCCATTATTAACTCTATACTCCACACAACTTATTTTTGGGGAAAGCCTGAATTGATACCTCAGTAGCTCTTCCTAAATATTTTACTGGTAGCAATGATTACTTTTTCTGGTAGAAAGCTCTACTTATTGTTAAGCTTGCTGATTGATTACATAGAAATGTTTTTCTTCAGTACATGTAATTTGTAGCCCTTTGTGTTCTTGCTGTGCCATTCTACATGCTGGTTCACAAGTACATCATCTAGGGATGGTATGAGATTTTGAGCACTGCCTCCCTTCAAATATATTGGCTTTCAGTGAAGTAGTCATATACAGAGAGGCTCAACCCCAGAGAGGCAGCTGTTGTTGGCAGCCTCACTGGCAGCTTTCATGACATGAAAAAGTGAGTAGGCCAAGAACAGTTCTTGCCCCAATTTAGAGTTGCTGTACAGTGGAGAAAAGAGAAACACAGTGAACGGAATGAGTAATGGGACTACAGTTATAACAGATGTTGATGATGCTCATTAAGTGCCAAATAAATAATTGAGAAAACTGCTTGCTATTTCCATGACTTCCTATTCTACAACTCCCTCTTCTTTTATGTTGTTACCTTCCTGTTCTACATATATTCTGTTGGTATTCAGTGGTATATAAGTAGAACCAGTCAAATCCTGTTAGTCTGTCAAAAGTACCTCTCAAATTTGGTTGTTCAAAAAGAGAAAATAATTGGCTAGGGACATTTGAATGCCGGTTGCTTATGTTTGAGTTAATGTTTGAACAGAAACTGAAATTTCTGTTGATGTTATGATTGGTTCTGTTGAATTCCCCCTAGATCAACATGCCTTTTATTACAATAATTAGCAGGATTCTTCTTGTCTCTCCCAAGGATTGTAGAAATACTGCTATCATATACACATGGCTGATAAACCACTAATAGTTCTAATATCTAAGGTGCCTTTTCTTCATCCTGTCTGTCCTTCCATAATCAAATTGAGGGGATGGGGATGTTGTTGAAATATAGCTTAGTTGAAAAATTTATATCATTAAATGAATTTTAAGGCTTTAAAACTATTTCCTACAGTGATTCAATTATGAGAGTAAATTTCTTGTAAAGCTTCAAGAAAAGCTTTTTTGCGTAAGGACAAAGCATGCGCATCATAATCCTATGTACATGTTGATTCTTGCATGTGATGATGTGAAACACATGGCCACTATTTCCTAAGTATTAAAACAAGTTGAGAGAGAACTTTTTAAAAGATTTCTCATGTTTTGTAATCTGTTTCTATCAGTTATAGAGAGAACATCAGAGTGGGAGGAATGAAGCCTTTCATTTTTAATGTAGATTGAAATTTCTAAGCTGTTGTTGAAATTTTTAAAAAAATCAAATCGAAGTCACACAGGAAAACGACTACTCTTGTTCTAAAGGGTTTCAAGTATTAAATAGTCAAGAACTATGTATGAATGCATGTATGTTGTTAGATGAAATGGACTTCTATACTGAACCAGGAAGGCTGTACTTTTCTTACCAGAACAGACCTTTTTTTAATCATCACACTAGTACTAATGCTATATGTACATGACACAGCCTTTTTATTTATTCCTCTTTTTGTTTATTTTTATTTTTTTCAATTTGATTATGCTTATAAAACTTTTAACCTTTTCCAGTTGGCTCTTCAGGGTACTAGATCTTTTTACCCTTAGTGATGGAAAAGAAAAGCTTAATGTTCCAAATAGATTCAATCATACACTTTTACCTGGGTACAGATCCATGTCACTGCTATTACTAAAACCAGGCCAAAATATCCCAAGAAGGATGCCTCTCAACAGCAGTGGTTCCTAATCTTTTGGGCACCAGGGACCATGGAGAGACAGAAGGGGATGTGGTTTTGTGTGCTGCCTGCATGCTGCAGATGGGGTTTCACTTGTTTGTGCAGTCTGGTTTCTGGCATGCCACGGACTGGTACCGGTCTATGTCACCAGGGGTTGGGGACCCCTACTCTACAGCATTCACCCAGCAATGCTTGACTTTTTAAATTTATTGATATAGATCTTTAATAAAACATAGTTTAGGTGCACCGAGTAAGGGAATTGCAAGATGATTAGAAACATCAGGTCTATGCTGCAAAATTCTGGATGAAGCCTAGGTGGTAGACAAAAGATGTAGCCAACTCTCAGGAATAATTAGATTACTAATAAGCATTATAACATATTAATGCATTAATAGAGCAAAGAAGGCCTTTACTTTCGACTGATCAAAGAGCTAAGAACAGCTATTGGATGCTTTGCTCTTTCCAAATGTACTATGAATCAGAATGAAAACACATTACTTGTTTTGGTCATTAGATAGCATTATCTCTATGGAATGCCAATTCATATCTCTTTGTGCTATGCACGGTTCTCACATATGGCATTTTAATAATCTTCATGCTGTGCTATGAATTTGTAAGAAGCCTGACTGTGGAAAAGCACCACAGGACCATATGTTTTTTAAAGTTTATTTTCATTATTGTACTTCTGTAGGTGTGGTTAGGTAAAACAGGAAATAAAGGTAGCAATAGCAATTTGGGGAGTTAAATATTGCAGGTATAGGATTTGTAACTTTAAAGGGAGTGAGAAAAGGGGTTCTGATTCATTATGAAAAAAGGTATTTTCATCCAGGATTATTTTTCACAATTCTCCATAATAACCTACATTGTAGATAGTTTGTGTGAATTATTTCTGCTGAGATACAGAGGTTGAGTTGGTAACCCACATACTGTTGTATTGCCTACTGTATCTGCCCATAGTTTCTGCTACTTGTCAAGTTAAGTCATGTTCTACTCTTCACAACCCCACGGACAACAGCACACCAGAGCCTCCCCGTCCTTCACTGTCTCATAGAGTTTGCCCAAATTCATTGCGTCAATAAGACTATCTAACTATCTCATGCTCTGCTGTCCCCTTACCTTTTGCCTTCAATCTTTCCCAAGGGGCTTTTCCTTTATTTATTATTTATTTGTCAATTGCTTACAAGATAATAGGTATAAATAAAACATAGTTATGAATACATGGATACATATAAGAAAAATAAAATATAAAGGAAACAATAGGGCACGTTGGTGCGCTTATGCATGCCCCCTACAGATCTCTTAGGAAAGGGGTGAGGTCAATAGTAGACAGTCTAAGGTTAACGATTTGGGTTGGGGAAGAAACCACAGAATGGTAGAGTATTCCAGACCAGAGTGGTAGAGTATTCCAGACATTGACCACTCTGTTGCTGAAGTCGTATTTCCTGCAATCAAGTTTGGTGCAATTAACCTTGAGTTTGTATCTATTGTGTGCTCTTGTGTTGTTATGGTTGAAGCTGAAGTATTCATTGACAGGTAGGACATTGCAATGTATGATTTTATATACTATACTTAGATCGGACCAAAGGCAGCGTAGTTCTAGGTTTTCAAGGTCTAGAATTTCGAGTCTGGTAGCATAAGGTATTCTGCAACGAGTAGAGGAGTGAAGAACTCTTCTTGTAAAATATTTCTGGACTTTGTCAACTGTGTTAATATCAGATATGTAATGTGGGTTCCAGACTGATGAGCTGTATTCAAGTATTGGTCTAGCAAATGTTTTGTATGCTCTAGTTATTAGTGTAATATTACCAGAGAAAAAGCTATGTAAGATTAGGTTAACAACTCTTAGTGCCTTTTTGGCTATGTAGTTACAGTGGGCTCTAGCACTTAGGTCATTTGAGATGAGTACTCCAAGATCCTTGACAGAGTTTGGGTCATCAACAAGGTCTTGACTATTCAGCCTGTATTTTATTTTCTGATTTTTTTTTGCCAATATGTAGGACAGAGCATTTATTTGTTGAGATTTGAAGTTGCCATTTGTTTGACCATTCTGATACGTAGTCAAGGTCTTTTTGAAGGGTAGCAGTATTATCTGTGGTGTTGAATAGCTTTACATCATCAGTGAAGAGAACGCAGTTGCTTTTGATATGATCACAGAGGTCATTTATGTAGAGTATAAAAAGAGTTTGTCCTAAAACATTGCCTTGGGGGACACCACTGTTGACAGGTATAGAATTTGATAGGACACTCCCAATTTTGACCATTTGTTGTCTGTTTGACAGGAATGCTTCTATCCAGTTATGCAGGTGTCCAGAGATACTATAGGATTTTAGTTTTAGGAGTAGTTTGTCATGTACCACTGATTCAAATGCTTTACAGAAGTCTATGTAGATTGTGTCTATTGCATTTCCCTGATCGAGTTGTATAGTCCATATGTTTTTGCAATGTAAGAGTTGCAGATTACATGATAGTTTTTTCCTAAAACCAATTTGTTTATTAGAGAGTAGGTTGTTTGTTTCTAAGTGGAGGATGATCGTTTGGTTAATAATTGATTCCATGACTTTACAGGTGACGCAGCATAAAGAGATTGGTCTGTAATTTTCAACTAGGCTGGGGTCTCCCTTTTTGAAGATAGGGATGACTGTGGCTTGTGACTATAGGTTAGGCAAGGAGCTGGTCCTGAAAGATTTTTCAAAGATTATGCTTAGAGGTTCTGCTATGGCAGTGGATAGCTTTTTTAAGAAGTAGGCACATATTCCATCTGGTCCAATAGATAGAGATGGTTTTAGATTGCATAGTGCTTTTTCAACATTGTCTTCTGTAAAATCGATATGTTTTAGATCATTAGATAATTTCATTAGATTTCTGAAGTATTTCAGCTTCATCTTTTAGCCTTTTAGTACTATCCATCAGGTTTTTTTGGCAAGGATACTAGAGTGGGTTTCCATTTCCTTCTCCAGTGGCCCACGTTTTATCACTCATACATCAATTATCAAAAGCTTTATTTTCCTTTTTGATCAAGCAAATTACAATCTTTGTTCTATAAGACCCAAACTGAACCACGCTATATAAAGGTTGCCAAGCTTCTAGCAATAGCTATGGCTGGCAGAAGCTGGTGAATACCTTTTTCTTATTATTAATTGTTCCAGTTTTGGGTTTTTTATTGCTGTGTTTTAAATTGTGCACTTGTTTATTAGTCTGTGTGAACTATAAATTTCTTTCCATTCCAGTGTTTAGGTATTTGCTTATATGATAGATGGTTTTGAAGATGGACTTTGTTTTTCTAGTATAAACTGCTCATCTCCTATTTTATGCCCTCCAGATGTGTTGGATTATAATTGCTATCATGTTCTACCTGAGTATGATGGAAATTCTGCCATATCTAGAAATCACTAAGTTGTGAATGATTAATAAAAACAGGGCTCTCCATTCTTTGACTGGAGGTGGTGACATGCAACCTTGCTTGTGATCAAGAACACAAGGCAGCAATCATTTGACCTTTTGTGTTTATCTTCCCAAATTCATTTCATTGTCTCTGTAAATCATTGAGATTATTACAGCCTAGTATTTTAAATGGGGAATTCATTTAATATGCTTGATTATTGTTATTATGATGCCAGTCAGCCACATGTTGAGACTAGATTTGGCATTTTTATGCACCTATCAAATTCTTCCAAGGAGCTGGATAGCCAGATGTCAATGTTTGATGGTCTTAAAGGTATCCCCACAAGATCTAAGTTGTTTCAAATAAAGCTGCCTTTTGCAATTGATTGGTGGTGATTTTCTCAATGCTGATGTCAAGAGGTGCCCCAGGTGTTTTGAGATTGCATCCACTGTTGATGCAATCTATCTACCTAACACTGCTGATACTATGTTTACTTTCTTTTCTTCACAGTCATTCTACTTCTATTTGCAGGTTTTTATATTTTGTGATTTTCCTCAGTTCTTTCTCTTCTCTTCTGCTTTTCTCCAGATATTAAAGTGTCCACTATTCAAACTTTTTTCTCTTTCTTATTGACAGCTTTTTTTTTTTAACTCTGGGGTGTTTTGTGGAAGGTGCCTGTTTGTTTTAATTCTAAAGTCCCAGAAGCACTTTAGCTTCTTCATTTTCTATTACTTTGCCTATTTTATGGTCCTACCAGTATTTTTTTGCTCAAGGCACCTATTAGTATTGGTATTATCTTGTTTTATTTTGCAAGTCATTCTACTTACAATTATTAAGCAACAATTAAGTACAGGATTGGATACCTATCATATTGAGGTGTTAACCTCTTTTTCCCAACAATCCCAACAAAACACCTGAAATTTCTTATTAAATTTCTTAAAACATTTGCTAGATCAGTACTTGGATACAGCTCATCAATCTGGAACCCGCAGTATCTGATATTAACACAGTTGAGAAAGTCCAGAAATATTTCACAAGAAGAGTTCTCCACTTCTCTACTCGTTGCAGAATACCTTAGGCCACCAGACTTGAAATTCTAGACCTAGAAAACCTAGAACTATACCGCCTTCGGTCCGATCTAAGTATAGTATATAAAATTATACATTGCAATGTCCTACCTATCAATGAATACTTCAGCTTCAGCCATAACAATACAAGAGCACACAATAGATACAAACTCAAAGTAAACAGCACCAAACTTGATTGCAGGAAATATGACTTCAGCAATAGAGTGGTCAATGTCTGGAATACTCTACTTGACTCTCTGGTTTCTTCCCCAACCCCAAAAACTTTAACCTTAGACTGTCTGCTATTGACCTCACCCCTTTCCTAAGAGGTCTGTAGGGGGCATGCATAAGCGCACCAACGTGCCTACTGTCTCTGTCCTATTAATTTTTTTCTTATATGTATCCATTTCATGTATTCATAACTATGTTTATACTTATACCTGTTATCTTATAATTGCTTGACAAATAAATAAATAAAAATAAATAAAATAAATTTGCACTGCATCAGATCATTGAAAATGATATTGTAACTATTGCAGTGCCCGTGTCCATAACCCAAAAATAAGGCTGTTCTTCAGGCAGTTCTCTAGTTCTCTCTTTTAAATCATACACTTATTTATTTCCTGATATATTGATAATTATGAGATGAATGTAATGTTAATTTGTTTGCAAATGAGGAACAGTTATGAGCCAAGCAACCTATTGCAGTTTTCACCGTTATGCTTTTGTCCAAACATAAGATACAGATAGTCCTCAACTTGTAATAGTTCATTTAGTGCCTGTTCAAAGTTATAACAACATTGAAAAAAGTGACTCACAACCATTTTTCATGACTGTTGCAGCATTCCCGTGATCACTTGATCAAAATTCAGATGCTTGGCAACTGACTAATGGGTCACTCAGGGTCATGTGATCCCCTTTTGTGACCTTCTGACAAATAAAGTCAATGGGGAAGACGGATTCATTTAACAATCATGTTACTAAGTAGCAACTGCAGTGATTCACTTAACAACTATGATCATAAAATGGGGCAAAATTCATTTAACAAATGTTTCACTTAGCAACATAAATTTTGGGCTCAATTGTGATTGTAAGTTGATGACTACCTGTATTTACTGGAAAAGCCAGTGCAAATAAGTATTATCATATGAATGATGGTTTGTCACAGTAGATGAAATAGAAAGAATTTCTAGGATTACAGAAAGTAAACAAGTGTGTACTTTCCTTCTGTTACATCTATATTTTCACATATATTAAACTACATTTAAGGTTGTAATTTTGTCAGGAGCCTTATCAACATACATCAAATGGTGTGAGTTTTATCCTTTGCTTCTTTTTAGACAGCAACAAAGATAAGAGCAGCTGTAACTTTTTTAAAAATTATAATGACAAACAAAAACTAGAATAAATTTCAAGGGCCTACAGCTTGGGTTATTTATTTTCTTTGCAAGTCATCTCCTAGAATCTGTTTGACATTTTGGCTAACTTCAGGCTGAAATAATTTTTGCTTCATTATTTATAATAAATCCATAGTCATGGTTGTCACTTTTTTGCACATTTCCAGTTATTAAAAACATTGTGTATGACCAAAATCTTCCCATCCAAGTATAGAGGCCCAAAGTGTATAGTTTGAATTAGTGTTGATGTCCAAGCAGAGAGAGTGAAAAGACAAGCATGTTTACTCACTGGCTTCTTTTTGTCCTAAATGACTTTGTACCTACTTCCAAGGTTTTTATAATGGGGAAATTTTTGAGACATTTATCAAAGAGGAACATACAAATGACACTAGGGATGACATCTTTAATGAGGATATAAAGCAAACATTTGGATCAAGGAATGCATTTACCATTTTGAGACTATCTTGAGGAAATGCAAAATGGGGGAATCTACTGTATGCATGACTTGACATAAAAGCAAGGGATAAGAATGAACTCTTTCCATGCTTAGTACCTTACTTGTGTCCCTTTTTTCTGGAGAGAATGGCTTATTTCCAAACAAAGCATTGAAATGCATTCATCCCTCACATTAATTTTCTAATAGTACTTAAAGGGTCAAGTGGGACCAAAACAACTTCATAAAAATAAAGAGTATACTGAATGCTACAAAGGCATGCCAAAATAAAATAAAAAGTAGTTTAAAAATCATTTCGGATTAGGCAAGGTTTCTGTTGGGAAACTAGGTATATGGGTATAATCTTGTACCCTGGTATTACTTTGTCTACCTTTGTTTTAAAGTTACTGAATGTAATTTTTTAATAAACAGTAGGAATGTAAGTTTTCCCTTTTCCCTCTCAATTCCTTTTACTTTAATATCAGTTATTTCCAAAGGCTAAATTTGAGAACAGACTTTTTTTCTTAATAAGAAATTTGCCGTATACATTTTTTCAGCAAGGAATAAAGGTTTTAAATCAATACTTGTGACTTTAAGGAGAATGTTATTGTTTTAAATATGAACTATCTTAAATGACATAAATCAATATTTCAGTAAATTACTGAACTATGAGACAATTGTGCTGGCTAATGATATAATAAGTGGAATCACCTGTAACTAGGGTGACACAATACAAGATAAGAGTTATCCTTCCTGTTCAGTTATAATTTTTCAGAAGTTAAGTAAAAAAGGGGAGGAAAGATTAAATTCAGCACTGAATTTTGTACAGGAAAATAAAATGAGACTTGGTATCACAGTTAAAAACCTACTGCAAATTCCTGGCTCTGCACATGTTACCTGTTTCTACAAAAGCAGAAAAATTCCTGAAGCAAATGATTTTATGCCTTGGTTTTCTGGACTTGCCCTGCTTTTAGAAGATTTCCAACATATAATCATGTTGGAGATGGTGGAAGAAGTCTTCTTTAACTCTCTAAGGATCTCTTCCCCTCCTCCTCTTTCCCCTCTCCCTGTCTTTCCTTTGTCTTTTCTCTCTCTTTTTTTACCAAAGAGAAAGTTTAGGGTAATGTGAACAAAGAGCCATCTCTCACTCATGGGAATTTAAACTGTGAAACTGACCCTGTAGTCTGGGATGCAGGCTGTATTCACAAGACACATTCTCAAAATGTTTTCTACCTCACAGGATTTCCATTTTGAGGATAAACTGAAGGAATGTACCCATGTACTGTAAGAGCTCGTCAGCTCCTGGAGTAACACTATATAACACTAACAACTTAAATTAAAATAAGATAAGCAACAAAGATGATTAGGGGACTGGAAGCTAAAATATATAAAGAATGGTTGCTGGAACTGGGTATGTCTAGACTGATAAAAAGGACTAGATGACATGATAGTTTTCCAATATCTCAGGGGCTGCCACAAAGAAGAGGGAGTCAAGCTATTCTCCAAAGCACCTGAGGGCAGGACAAGAAGCAATGAGTGGAAACTAATCAAGGAGAGAAGCAACCTAGAGGACTAAGGAGAAATTTCCTGACAGTTAGAACAATTAATTAATCACTCGCCTCCAGAAGTTATAATTGCTCCAACACTGGAAGTTTTTAAAAAGAGATTGGATAACCGTTTGTCTGAAATGGTATAGGATCTTCTGTTTAAGCTGGGGGTTAGAGTAGAAGGTCCCTTCCAACTCTGTTATTCTGTTCTATGATTGCTGCTTAGGGGACACATCATTTTGCATTAATATTGCCTGTCTGTTGAAACCTTCAAACTTAAAGAAGAGAGAAGTACATTGGTTTCTTGCTTGTTCCATAATAACAATAAAACTTTACACATGGGTATTTTAAAACAACTTCAGTCCTCCACTTCAAGAATTAATCCTGCAGCTAAATCCTATAGCAGGTTGCTATGAGTTTTAAAATCTCCATAAGCATTGTGTAGTTCTACAAATAGTCCCAGTTTGACTCTGAATATCTGGCTGGAGGGATGCATGCATTTGCTTAATAGATAAAGTGACTAGTCATTAGAAATACAGGAGCTCAGCATTTTATTTAGATTTGCTGCTGGTGCTTATTCTTTTTTGCAAATTTGTGTTTAAAAAGTCATGGAATAATGGCACTGCAATAATACTTATTACTTTTGAAATTAATTTCATTTCAAAAAATTAACTCATTGGGATTTTGCCTGCATATTAAAAATGATATGTTCTTTGTTTTTCTAGTGATGGCATATTAAATAAGAAATTATGACTTCAATGAAGTTAAAATTAGTTAGAAAGTTTGAACTTACTGAGTGTATACAGGTAGTCCTTGCCTTACAATCATTCATTTAATGACTGTCCAAAGTTACAGTGGCACTGAAAAAAGTGACAACAGGTTCTCACATGTATGACCATTGCAGCATCCCCAGAGTCATGTGATCAAAATTCCCACACTTGGCAACTGGCATGTATTTATAATGGTTGTAAGGTTGTAAGGCTACCTGTATTTCTATTTTTAAGGTGCAGTGACTACCTATGCAATTTAATTAGGCAAGATTTTATTTCTTATTCTGATATTGCTTGCTCAGATCACAGAACAAATAATTGCAAGAAATAGATATTGGTATGGAAATATTGAAGTGATTTGTTTCCGCTGGGGGAAAAAAATCTGTTCTCTAAATTGATGCCTTCCAAGTTGTTGCTATTAAAGTACAATTCCCTCTAGGTGTATTGGACTTTAGCTAAGGGATGGGGGAAGGCAGCAAAAATTGTGATCTGATGCCTGCAGGCTATCAGGGCCTGAATGACGAGAAACATGTTCAAATTCAATCCAAGTAAAACAGAGTGGCCATTAATTCACAAGCTGACTGATTCTGGGATAATATTGACTTTGACAGGAGCATTTCCCCAGATGGAGTAGACTGTAACACAGGACCCTTCTGATTTCCATAGCTCCTGCTCTAAGACAAGTAGAGATTGTGACCAGGAAGACTTTTTTTTTTTTGCATAACTCTGGCTGGTGCATGGGGTTGCAGCATTATCCGACATAGGATGGACTGAGAACGAATGCCCTTGACATCTCACAATTGGGCTGGTATTATTCATTTGACATGGTGCTGCCTATGAAGACTACTCAGAAGCCTTAGCTGCTTCAAAAAGCAATGCCCTATGTGCATACTGGACTGCTGTCAGCTTTGGAAGCCATATTGGCACCAGAAGCTTCCACACTGCCATATGTAGGGGGCGTGCATAAGCGCACCAACGTGCCTACCGTCCCTGTCCTATTGTTTCTTTTATATTTTATTTTTCTTATATGTATCCATGTATTCATAACTATGTTTTACTTATACCTATTATCTTGTAAGCAATTGACAAACAAACAAACAAACAAATAAATAAATAAAATAAAAATTCTTGAGTTTGGGAATTTGGGATGGGGGGTTATGGAGTGTATAAAGTTAGACATAATAGCATTCTTCTTTAAAGTCAAGATCATGTTATTTCTGCACCTGGATGAGGAGTGGTTAAAGGGATGTCTTAAGTTAGAATGGATGGTGATTGGGGCATGTGATTGAATGATGGGTGCAGGGGATGGATTTGTAATTTTTAATTATTGGAGGAAAACCCGGAACTTTCAGATTCGGGTTTTCCCAGATGTGCCAGCATGGCAACTCTAATAAATTGGAACTTTGAGAAAATGTCTGTCTCAGAGTTTTGCTGTTGGAATTTGCTTTCCTGGAATGCTGACAACTGCTTTGATCCTGCCATATTATATTACTGCCATGATATTGCCGCACTGATTACCAGGGTATTTCTGAGTACAGTTCACGATACAGGTTGCTATCTATAAAGCTTCGTGTGGATTGAGGCTTGAATTTCCAAGAAATTAACTTTCCCAGCTAGATTCTACCTATGGAAAAAAAATCTAGGCAGCTAAACAGCATCTGCTAAAGGTTTATTCCTATTATGAGTACAGTGGGAGGAGATACGATAGCAGGCATTATTTGTGTGTCACACCCTTAAAGTAAGGGCAGTTCCCACTCCCATGGTCTTCTAAAGGCTAGTATAAACAGCTTTTAAAAAAAAGACTTTGGAGATTATTAATACCAGCATAGAAACAAGCTATTACGATTACCACCCAGCATGCCTAACTTGAAATTTGCAATCTAAGTCTTGCCTCACAAAAGCTAATAAATATGGTAGGTAGTTTCTGTTATCTGTTATTCTGTTACCTTTGCCAACCTGCTAAATTTCCTGCAGGGATCATGGTGGCGTTTGCACTTGTGTGTTCCATTCTCCATTGAAATGTTTGATGGATGAGGTATCTTAATATTCAGGATCTAATTAACCAACTTAATTTAGATTGGAGGCTTTCCTGCCCAGGTGTTTATTTAATGAGATGTTCGGAAATTACTTTTTTTGCTGGAGCTATCTGCAAATGCTAAAATTATAATAATAATGAGTCCAAAGATCTTTGCCAAGTGCCAGTTTTCTCACAGAGCAGGTATGTATTGCAAACTGCCTAAGAGTCTTGAGTTTTACTGGATATGAATGGTGACTCACGTGCACTTAGAAAGTATCTGGCCTAAGGACAGTCTCTATGGAGAATGCTTTCCAGCATGGAAGCATTGCATGTATATGATGGTATACATAGTATTTGTATGTTTATTTATTTATTTGTGGCATACTGACTGTCAGAATAGGGCTGGGAGGTCATTGCAGGAAGGATGTAATTGTTCAACATAGTCAATCATATGTAGAACTCTTTAGAGGTCAACAGAAGTTGGTGTCAGTTTTGTATCTAAGTGAAGAGACATTTGAGAAGCAAGATGCCAATCCTTTCTGAAGGGTCTCTGGGAACAGCTTTCTGTGTATGAATATGAGTGGTATGTTTGAAACACTTACCAGGCTCAACAACCAAAATAGCTGATTATTTTGGTAGCCCAGAGAATAAAATCTGAAAAGCTTGAATGATGTAATAAACACTGGATCAAAGCTTCACCTTCATTCTGATGACAGCCATTACTGTGAGCTATATATTTTATTACACGTTTTGACATTTCAGGAAATAAAAACATGCCTTTCCATCATGTGCATCTCCAACCTGTCCAGATGGCAGGAGCCAGCAACTCACCCAGTACATTTAGTAAGTTACATTTCTTATCCTTTAATCATAAAAGAAGCTAAATGGCCACCTATTTTTTTGCACATGCAAAGGTGCTCTTTTTTCTTTGCTCTGCTTCCTTCAGGCCATAACATATGGTTTCTCCCACGAGGATGACTGTCTCTTCTACTCAGTTTTATGTTCTCTGAAGTTACTGCTTTTGGTTCTCTTACCCTCAGTCAAACAATTAAAATTTTACTTTACCAAGCATGAGGAGAGTACAGAGAAAAAATAACTCCTTTCCTTTAATGCCCTAATTTTGCTCATGACTATCTTTGAAATGTTAAGACTGTAAGTGTATTAACTGAATGCATATAAAGATAAGAATCAAGTCTGCTCTCTGCTAAAATATTAACTTCCAAAAGAACTTATTAACATGTAAACCATAAGAAACAAACCCACATGAATCTTACAGTTGTCCACGTTTTTCTCAAAACATACATATTTTATAACTGTTTCCTAACATGTGTGTTTATAAGCAATGTTTTAAATAAAATGGTGTGATTTCCTGCTTTGAGGCAATTCTTATTTTTTTAAAATGATTTAATACACATGTTGAATACATTTGGTACTCTCAGCTTTGTGTGAAATTGTAAAGCCAAGCAATACTTCAAAGATAGATAGATTACATTTTGGATGATCTTGTTATTTTTAGGGGGAAAAGTATGATGGAATTGTTTTACATCTTTATAGCTTATCAAAGGCCTGGAAATATTTTTTATTCCAAACTTCCCAAATCTTTCCCTTTGTTCTAAGGTACCTTATACAATTTCATCTTCCCGTCCATTATTTTCTGCCAATCCCAATCACTCCATCACATGATTTTCTTCTTCATAGTCACAAATCCTGGAAACCTTACTTGGTATTCCACCCCTCACCCCCAGAGGCGAGCATAAGTATGAGAAACAATGCAGGTAGTCCTCAATTTACAACTACAACTAGGATCAGTGACTTAGTGACTTCTGTCACTAAGTGAAATGGTTGTTAGGTGAGCTTTATGACCAATTTTGCTTCAGTCATTATTGTTGTAAAATGAATCACATAGTTGTTAAGCAAATCCCCCATTGACTTTGCCTTTCAGAAGCCAGCTGGGAAAGTTGCAAATGGTGATTACATAATGCCAGGATAGTGCAACCATCATAAATACACGCCAGTTGCTAAGTGTCTACATTTTTATCATGTGATTATGGGGGCGTTATGTGAATTTAAGTCTGAGGACCGGTTATAAGCAACTTTTTTTCACCATTATAACTTTAAACAGTCACTAAAAGAATTTGAGGACTATTGGTATCCTAATTTGATCTGATCCAGAAATTTATTTTCTGCCTTATTACTCATATGTTATAGTGTTATTAGTCCACATGATGTTGTTGGCTAATCAAATAGACATTCTAAGTCCCAACTTTCCTTTATCCCGTTACCTTTTTTAAATATAGGAATTAAATTCTATTCTCTTGGGAGAGAGATTTAATTTCAATTCTATCAGTCAGCACTGCTATCTCCCTTTTAAACAGCAGCACTAAGACATTGGCGACAATTAGCAGTGCAATCTTCGTTGCAAATTGGAGGCAGCAGTAGGTTGGACATCCAAATTGTTAATATTGCGCTCGCTAATTTGTATTGCATGAAATTCAAATGGGAAATGCAAAAACAGATTATAGTGATTGAGAGCTTTAAATCATTGATGTTTCCCTACATGTAATAACATCACATTTATTCTCTGTGTTGTTTAGAACCAGCTGTCTCTTGTTCCATGAAGGCAAGAAGAATTCAGCCTAGCGTAGGGTCTTCATTGTGTAACATAGTGCCTAAGAAAGTTTTACATGGTGCATGTTGGAAACATATTGTGCTACCCTGTGAGATACTAGAAGTGAGAAATTATTTTGGTCTCTCCTGTTGAGAATCATTCACAATTCAGTCCATGTACTAACATTATGTTCTTTCTCACCATGTACCCTTCAGCTGCAACTGACATTCTACCTCCTGGTGTTTTGTGCTCTTCATCAACGTAACATGCCTGGCACAGAAAGAAATCTGTCTCCCTGCCCGATTTCTCAAGCATATTAAATGCTCCCAGTAATAATCACATGTAAAACTGTAAGGCAATGTTCTCATAATAAGACAATCTTCAAAGACCCTCCAAACTGAAGTATTAATATCTCACTGGACCCAGCATACAGCAGCTAAGTGGCACTAAGTATTTTAGAGCAATATTCTTGCAAGCAAATTAAAGAAAATGACTAAAAAGCTTAAAAGTAGAAGGAGAGATTGGATGGCATCTGTCCCATGTGGAAGGCTGATTACTTTTTGTGTTGCCCACTTAGTGCAATTTGATGGAACAGCTTCTCGTTCAAATGCCATATTATTGTTGGCTGCAAGCAAACAGTTGTGCAATACTAATGAGGGGCAGGTGAACAGCATGGTGGTTTTTAAGACGAATGGCCTCTTGGCTTCAACATGCAGCATTCATTTGGAATGACTCCCAGTTCTTGAACTAATACTGTGCAGTATTATCCCAGTGTACTCTCTCTCTCCCTCTCTGTACGTGTGTGTGTGTGTGTGTACTTTCCAAATGAATTGGAGAGTCCTTTTGCCATTTTCCACTCTTTAGCCAAGGCCTCTAATGAAATGAGTAGCATTCTTAAAAGTGATTTTTCTAACAGTCGAGAAAAGAACAGATTGGCTCTCAATGGCATGCTCACCCAGAGAGCTACACAAGGAGAGTCTAGAAAAATAAAATTCACTATCCAAATTAGGAAGGGATGTTATTTTGGTGCACTTTGGGGAGAAGTCAGTGTAGGGATGTTGGTGATGGGGTGGGGGCATATAGGACTACCTAGAGGACTGAAACAATGCAACTGTTGTGATGTTTCCTAATTTTCTGAGGTAATGAAGATAGAAAAGTAGGGTAATAGAAAAGTGTAGACACATTTAGTATGACCACCTTCCATAGTCTGTCTTAATTGCCCACAAAACATCAAAGTATTAGTAGATATATCAGTAAATGTATTCTTCCTTTGAACAAATGCGAATGTTGCAAAAACTGCAAACATTTATTTATTTATAAATAAGACTTAATGGCTGCCCGTATTATATACAATAATTTGGGAGGCTCAGAAAATGATAACAATAAAAATACAAATGTAGAAATAAATAACAATCCCACTCATTTTGCAAAAGAAACATAACTCTTCCCATCTTGGCACCCCACCATCTTCAGATCAACTCCACAATAAAATGGCTGGGATTGCATTAGATGGAGAAAGAAAGTTTCACCTTTGTCCTTCCATGGTCCAGATGAAAATAATTCACCCCAAATTTCTATTTGGATTGGGAAGAAATAAGAGTGGTGAATTTCCTCTCAGTGCAAATAGCTGCATAGAATTGATTTTTATTAGGACTGCAGAGTGTAGGAATGGTTTAAATGTGCTTCCTAGATCTGCTGTGATCTTTACAATTATTTCTCTTCTCTGCAGCTATTTTGCTGATCAACATTAAATACAAAGATATATTGTTGTATAACATATCTAACATAGCACAACAGGTAGTGCTCGACTTAAGACCACCCCTGAGCTCAAAATTTCTGTGGTTAACCGAGACATTAGTGAAGTGACTTTTGTTCCATTTTACAACCTTTTTTGCCACAGTTGTTAAGTAAATCACTGCCGTTGTTCAGTTAGTAATAAGGTTGTTAAACTTCCCCATTGACTTTGCTTGTCAGGTCGCAAAGGGGATCACATGAGCCTGGGACATTGCAACCGTCATAAATATGAATCAGCTCTCAAGCATCTGAATTTTGATCATGTGACCATGGGGTGCTTCAACTGTTGTGTGAAAAACAGTCATAAGCCATTTTTTTTCAGTGCCGTCATAACTTTGAATGGTCACTAAACAAACTGTTGTAAGTCGAGGATTAATCTGTATTATGACCTATTTTATGTGATCGCTAATGTGCTGCTAGAATAGAAAATGACAGCTGAAGAGTAATTTCAGTGGAATACACATTTCCTATGGGATGTTTTTTTTATTTGGGAAAATGCACTTTCTTATTTTGCATGTATGATTTATTTGCTGTTTTGTGTAGTCTTACTCTCCAAATATCAACTGCACATTGTTTTCTTGATACACATCTTATCAAAATAGGAGTCTACCCTATTGCACTTCAATCATAATTTGCTTTGTGACCTCTGCCTTGCAAAAGACCATAATCTTGAACTTGTTTTGAAAACTGAAAGCATGCTGGCAGTTTTCTTATTTTTAAATAACTTCCAAATGGACATCAAATTTTATGAAGATGGGGATTCTTCCCGCAGCACGAAGCTTGCTTGCTGTCTGTTGAAAAAGTATGGGAATCAGGGGACTAAAAATCTCATAAAAATAACCAGATTGAGCTTTTTGTGCGTAAGTGTATGTGTCATGGTGCTTATACAATGGGATTTTTATATAGCGCTTCTGAGAGCTGCATTAAATTGGCCCATCTGGTTTTCTCCTCTGTAAAAACTATGGCTGTAGAAAGCCATAATTTCTGGATCAAAGCAGCTCGGTTAATTATTCCTGAAACACAAGAAAATTAATATACATATTTTGTTTCCTTAGAAAGCACAGGAAGACAATGAACGTAATGTCAGCCACTTAATGACTCTTTTGTACCTTTCAACCGAGAGACCTCGAAAGAACATCAAGAAAAATCAAGGCAAATGCTATTCCCAGCTGGTATCATTAAACATCTTGTATTCTTCAGAAAGGGAAAAAAAAACCCCGCTGTTGGTATTCTGGAAAGGCTGACGAATAAATAGCATTAAAATAAAATATGTATCTCAGGAGCCTTAGTACCTGCTTTATTAGAATTCAGACAAATTGGATAATTACAAGGAAGCTCAACTTAGAGGACTCAATTAGTATGTGATATGACTTGTTAAAAGTTACTCCTTCCAAACAAAGGATCACTTCACTGTTTTTGAATTACAAATGAAAAGTACGCTCCGTCAATAAGATAGCAGGTGAATTGAGGAATTATGGCTTTCCTGGGTATCCATTATAATTTCTTCATGAGATTAGTTTTGCTATGCAGAACAAATTGTTGGAAAGAGAGTCCAGAATAATCCCTGCTAATCTTTGAAATCAAAATAACATTTTCCTGTAACACACTGGAAATTGTACTAAAAACAATTCTTCAGCCACAAGCGAGTAAATACATAGCAACTATTAGCAAGGACCAGTTAGTTTGACCTTTTTCAGCTTGGTTGTATTCATTATTTAATGGGGATAACCTTTGTTTCTGAGCTACTTCAGTGCAAATGCAAAGATTTAATCATCGGGACTGTTTAATAAGTGACCTTTTATTACATAGCTATTTCTTTCCTACTGTAACCACATTGTTTTTGAAGCCCTAATTCACCATTTAATTATGCTTTCTATTGACCAAAGGCTTTTTGAAAAATAGAAAGGTCAAATACTGCATTGTTCCTTGCTGATTAAAATACACTCCTATGCATATGTCACGAGTGAGGTTTATATGGGATAAATTTCTTTGATACTCATACTGCGCTGAATTGATCAGAGAGGAACTTAAATAGTTATGCTAAGCTACATAGTTATATAGGCAAATACAGGTAATCCTTGATTTACAGCTACAATTGAGCCCCAGATTTCTGTTGCTAAGCAAGACAGTTGTTAAATGAATTTTGCCCCATTTTATGCCCCTTTTTGGCTACAGTTGTTAAGTGAATAACTGCAGCTGTTAAGTTACTGAACTGATTCTTAACGGAATCTGGCTTTCCCATTGACTTTACTTGCCAGAGGTGATCACGTGACCCTGAGATACTGAAGCCATCATAAATATTAGCCAGTTGCCAAACGTCCGAATTTTGATTATATGTCCATAGGGATGCTGCAAGAGTCATAAGTGTGAAAAACAATCATAAGTGTCATACCCCTGTCAGAGTCTAAATCCGAGGAGGAAGACAAACAGCTGACAGGGTGGGAATGTGGCTCCATTGGCTGTGGAGGAGGCTGTGGAAGGGCAAGGTCTGGCTGGGCAGAGCAGGAGAGAGATAGAACAAGGGAGAGGGAGTTTAGAAGAAGACCCAGGCCCACCCCCTCTTCATCCTAGGGCACTACAGGGAGGAACAGAGAAAAGAGCAACATGGGTTGCATGGTTTATGGGGGAGGAAAATGCCCTGATTCCCTTCATTAGCCACACCTGGGAATGAAAGTTTAAAACAACTGAATGCTGACTGTGGCAGCTGCTGGGAGTAAACATGACTTTATCCTGTTTTGTCTTTGCTTATCTGTGTTCCTTGCGCCTTTCCAAGCGTGTGAGTTTTGCCGTGCCTTCACGTCTGGAATTCTTACTTCTGCCCTGCCAAAGTAATTGCCTCAGTTTGGCTTGATTGGACTTAAAGCTACAGTTTTTGTTGACCATGTTTTGGACTTGATTCCCTGCAGTTAAAGGCTGTTCCTGGGAGAGTTTTTCTCCAGCCAGAAGGTAACCTGAACATTGGGAGCATTGGATCTATTAAAGGGAGTCTTGTTGATTATCTGACTGTGTTGCCTTTGTGCCATGCCCCAGGTCATCACAATAAGTCTCTTTCTTCAGTGTTGTTCGAATGGTCACTAAATGAATGTTTGCAAGTCAAGGATTACCTGTAAAATGATTAGAAAGAAAACACCCTCCTTTTAGCAAGTGATACATCTTAATCAGTTAGCATTTTCCCCTGGAGAATCAGGGGAAGATTTAACTCTGACAAGCTTAGCTGAAGTAACTTTTGCTTGAACAGAGACCTGTAAAGAGGACTGTCCTGATGAGAATCTGCATACATTTCCGCTCAGCTACCTAAGCTTGTTTCTTAAGAACAAATCAAGCAAATTAGGGCATAATGGCCTACCCTATGGGGACATTCACCACAGTGATCTCAACATGCAGATAATATTTTGTACGTGAATGAGACGCCATCCTGTGCTTTATGAGTTTTGCACAAGAAGAAAACAATTGTTTACTTTTCTATGGTGGAAATTGGCTTTTTGCATTGGTCCATGCAACACTTGGAAATAAAGTTCTTACTTTTCTGTTAGAATTTATTGAACAATTTGAATACTGTAGGAAAAATGATCACTGATGCAATTAAAAGTACTGTCTTAAGACCAATCTCAATACTATTATTTTTTTTTAAAAGGATCGTAGTTATTCCATTTTGGAATAAACAATGTCATGCAAAGCACTGAAAGGAGTGAGAAGATAGTGTGCAACCTTTCCCCCCTCAAGACAAGATAAAAAGAAGAGTAATATATGGAAATAAATCTGATTTATACTAGCACATATAAGAAAACTCCCAGAAAGTGGGATGGGGATGGACAGAGAGTATTTTAAAACATTTCAACTGAAGAGGAAATGTATGTTTCAGTCTCATCTGGTAAAACCCATTAGTCCTTCAATTAAGCAATCTACAAGTTCAAGGCGATTCACAATTAATGAATTCACTACTGAATTCTCTAGTAATAAATGTGTTAGTAAATTGAAATGTGGCTTACATAATTTTTAAAACTCTGAATCCTATTTATTTTTTCCTGTCAGGAAACCTGATTAATCTTCCTGTTCTGGTTTGCATTTTGTGGTTTAGGGGTTTGGCATCATACCTCTGCGTGCTATTCTATCTTTGCAAACCCTTCTTATTTTTACTACCTCCTTATTGCATGGTCTTTTGTTTATAAAACTTCTAACCTTTCTTCTTGAAGATCTCATTGATTTCTTTCAAGCACCATTGTCTTCTCTTGATCCAGTCATTGTTTCTTCATAAATTTGCATTTTCTATACTGATTCTTTATATATCTACTTGTATTCATTATTATTTCCTCCTCCTCCTCATTTTGTTTATGTTTCTCCTGTTTCTTCTCCTCCTTCCGTCTTTCTCCCTTCTTTTCTCTTCTTCTTCACACATTTCTTAAGCATCTATTCTAACTTCATGCAATTTAGGATTTTTTTCCTGACAGATCCAACTCTTAACTTCTATATAACAAAATGATGAGAAATGTCCTTTTATACACTATCAGTTTTTCTTTTCAAAAAACATTCATTCCTTATAGATCACATGCTACCAACTAACATTCTATCCGCATTAATTTTTTTCGATTCATTTTTTAGTTTTTACTAAAATTTTATTAGGCATACAAATGTTTCATGTGGAATAATTAAAATAGTATACCAGCCATCATTGTGCAGAAGCCATCTTGTTAGAGAGTGTAAAATACAACAGGATCAGTACTTACTTCATCTGCCTAATCTGCATTATATGGTTGTGTGATCTGCAAATGTTCACATGTTTTCCTGTCAAACAACTATCTTGATCCTTGATACATTATTTTTTGAGCTGTATATTGTTCATTGTGTCGGCCAAACGATCTGAAGTTTATTGCAAAGCAATTCTCATTCTCTGCCAACAGCACAGCATTGTTTTCACAAAAAAGTAAATGCACATTCACATCCTTCCAGCCAACATGCTACCACAAACATTTCCCATATATTTATCCATACATATCTTAAATGATTATAAATGCATCACTGAATGACTGTGGAAGCAAATTACATCATATTTTAACAGTTGTCCAGTTATACCATCAATTTTTCAATATACTCCCAGCATTTATTACTTCCTTTTCATCAGTGGTTTCTTGGACCCTAATATTTATTGCCTTCATTTCAATTTCACTCATTGACATATCAATATCACTCCTGTACAAAGTCTAAAATACTCCTTCAGCATTCTCTCACTTCAGCTTCATTGCAAATCAATTCATCATTTACTTTAAAGTCCATTCACTATGCTGGAGGCATCTGGTTTAGCAATTTTCACCCACCTCCAAGACAATTTTTTATTTCCATGAAAATTGCTTGGTATTTTCTCTTCCTATTTTAATATTAGCCAATCATTGCTCTCTTTGACTGCATTCTTTGCAACAATCTTTTTCTTTTTATACAGCCATACAATCTCTCTCTCTCATCTGTTGTAGTGATTATTCTCTGATATGTGGTTTTCTTCATGTATAGTTTCTTTCAAATTCTACTAAACATTCTTTTTCATATTTCTCATGCATTTCTGTGGCACTTGGATAGATAAAGGGATAGAGATATATAAATACAATTTCTTCTGTCTCAAGCATATTGCATATATTGTTTTATTGCATCCATTTTCCATTCAGGCAATTGGGTGATTAATCTTTTTTCTACCACTTTGTCATATACTATTTATATATATTTTTCCTGCAATCATTTTACATTCACTCTCATTTTTTCTTTTCATTGTGTTTCAACTCTATTTTTTCCAAGATTCCTTCTTGACATTAAGAAACAATTTGAGCCACATTTAAAAATCTCTGGTCATCTTATAGCCTATGTTTTCTTGATCTTTCATCAGTCACCTCAACCATACTTTTAAAATTAAATTTATTCCATTGCCATGAATAGGTTCAATGAGACTTATGCATAAACCACAAAATATATTCCAAGCAAGAATAAGCAAAGGATTTCTAAGCAGATATTTGACAAGAAATTATCACTCTAATTCATTGTGGAATCTACAAATGGCCCAATCATTTTTTTCCTGCTCTTTTGGGTCTCATTCCTCACCATTTATTCATGTTGCCTAGCAAAATGTTTTCCCCTGAATCAGATTCATTCATAAAATTGGGGAATATTTATCAAAACTCTATTCTGATTCTTCCATTCACTGGAGCAGAACATGTTACTTTCTTCAGTTATTTGTGCTTCCATACATGTCTACAACAACTCATTCACACTTAAATATTAACCCTTGCACATATCTTAACATTTTCACTCATAATGAAACCTATGCCTTCCCTATTTTGCATCTACTCTCAAGTCTATTTCATAAGTTGACTTTTATTCATCTATCAGTTAATACATCCTTCCACTTTCTCTCATTTCACAGGTACACATCACATCTATTTTTCATGCATTAATTCCATTTGTTAATTTATTATCTTTACCATTTATTCTTATATAACTGTAGGAAGTAGTCAAGGAAGAAGTGTTACCTAAACAAAAAGGCTGAAACATTAAATTTAGAAAAAGGATGTGACATTCAGTAGTGGCTCAGAGAGACTCCTCCCATTTCACTGGGGTATTAGATGGAAGGGAGGAATAATACAATCAAACTCGTAAACTTATTGTGGCCAGTCTTAGTAATAGAATTTTAGTTTTCATGTGGTTGATTTCTTTCACAGGCCTACCTAGTACAACTTCCATATGGCATGTTTCCACCTTTAATGGAATGTGTGGATGACCTTGTAGAACTAAGGGAAGAGTGATGTTGCCTAGGAAACAATCAGGGAAGAGAGGCAGGAGCCCCCAGTGGCTTAATGGTCAAAGAAAGAAACTTAGAAAGCTTAATGGTCAAAGAAAGAAACTTAGGAAGCACCCACTCTAATGGGTCAAGTTTATAAAATGTTCTATAGGTGGCACTTGCCACCAGCAAGACTAGCAAAAATGTTTACAACATGTCCGCCAAATTTGGAAATGTAATCAGACCCCAGGTACTTATTATCATACGTGGTGGACATGTACGAAAGCAAGAAAATATTGGACGAAAATTCATACATGGCTGGAAAAGATGATTAAGCAGCATATAGATTTGAAACCAGAAATATTTTTGTTTGATATAATATCAGAAAGTTATCATAAGGGGATAGACAATATACTTAATTTTACATGTATTGACAGCAGCAAGAATTGTATTTGCACAATATTGGAAAAATGAGAACACCCCATCAGATGAAAATATAATTCGAAAAATATAATTTTGTGCAGAGATGGATAGATTGACACTGAAAATAAAAGATAAAGGATATACAGAGTATTATTTAACTTGGAATAGATTTTATGAGTGGTTAGAGATAAGAGATAGAAATTAGATGAAGAAAGAATATTGCTATGTATAAATTAAACACATAGTATATAACTATAACTATGCTAATGTAATTAATAGGATTATAAATAAGCCAATATAATTATACATTTGGTTAAAATCATTTTGTTGTACCAGTACTATTGTTATTAGCATACATGTTACTATTTCTTTTCTTTTTTCTCTCTTTTCTTTTGTAAAATGACATGCCTGGACAATATACTATATTCAGAATGTTTATATATCAATAAATAAAATTTGGATTCTAATGGGTCAAGCAGTTAAAGTTGGTGTGGGAGGTTTATACTTGCATACTTGAAGATTCTACTAAGATAGCCTTACAACAGAGGTGGGATGTTATGGGTTCGGCCCGCTTCTGCCGAGCCCGTAGTTCAAAGATCAGCTGAAACTGAACTGGTTCGCTCTGACGAGCTGCTGATGGGCCCACTCTCCCACCTTCCCATACTGACTTTTATTTCCTGCTTTTGAAGCACAGCTGCTTTGCACGGCATAGCAGATTGCCGGGTGTCAGCTGTTGAAGACACAGAGAGAGTGCAGGAGTGCAGGAGGTGAATAGGAAAGCCTCTGCGCCTATGCACCCACAAAGTGTGTGCGCACACACAAAGCGCGCCCACCAAGCTATGCCCACTGAACTGGTGGTAAATCACTTTGAAACCCACTACTGCCTTACAATAAATAACTGGTGAAGTTCAATTAGTGATATTTCCTGGGAGACCTGACATCCCCAGATGGGTGCATAGATATTGACCTCTGCTATCTGTCCTTTCTTTGGTCAGTTGAAACTTTTGTGTAATAGTCTTTAGTAAAACAGATGGTGGATTACTAGATTTAATAGCATTTGTGCCATATGCAATATTGTCTGCTAAAAGTAATGAGAATTTGGGCATATTTTGGCCAGCCATAATTGAAATTCAGTTTTACTCCAAGCATGCTCATACTATTTGATGCAAGGATAATCTGTAATCTATAAACTGGAAAAGCATTTGCCTGCATCCTATGAACTTGTATTACTACTGATACAAAGCATGTATTGGCACTATACTCATAAGACACACTGAAGCTGCATACCAATGGCGATAAAATATTTAAATTGAGAAATAACACTGACCATAGAAGATTGACAGGATCTATCTTGATCATATGAACTTTCAGTACTTCCATTTCTTATCAAGGATACACATATTTGGTTCTTTTATACCTCTATTAATAAATATTTTATTTGTCAAAAATACACAATAAAAAAACATGAATTAATATATTTCAAGTTTTTAGTGTCAAAGCAGTACTGACTTCAGATCAATGAATGTATTTGGTCTTTGCAGTCCATTTTGTAATGGAAAAGGACATTTTGAAATGAGCAATAATTGTTTGACTTAAAATCACAGGGAATGGAATAGGCATTTTAAAGAGTGTACAATGATGACATAAAAAGAGAAAGAAATGTTGCTGGTGGCATTTCCATCCTATTATTAAATAGTTATGCCAACAAATGATTTGATTCATTTTATCTCCAACATTTTGCACATATTTTATTTTCTCAATTGCCATCTTTCAATTAGCCTTAAATGTTCAGAAAAGAGCAACATGTATGATAAGGGTTCTGGAAGTTAAACCATATGCTGAACAGTTGTGGGAATTAGGTATGTCTAACAAAGCAAAAGGAGTAGGGATGAAATGATAGCAGCCTTCCAATATTTCAAGGGTTGTGACAGAGAAGCAGGGGCCTCCAAAGCACCGGAGGGCAGGATAGGGAGTAATAGGTGGAAGATTATTAAAGAGAGCCATCCTAGAATTAAGAAGAAATTTCCTGGCAGTGACAGCAATTAATTAATGGGAGAGTTTGCCTCCATAAGTTATGGGTATTCCAACACTGGAAGTTTTCAAGAAGAGATTGACAATCATTTGTCCTAAATGATATAGAGTCTCCTGCTTGAATGGGGGTTGGACTAGAAGACCTCCAAGGTTCCTTCCAACCCTGTTATTCTATTTTCCATTTACTGTATCTGAAAACCAAATGGAATAAGGTTAGCTTTCTAATAATTGTATTTTACTGGATCTGGACTATTTATTTTGAGCAATGTTGCACAGGATTGAAGTAGTGTGCAAATAATTGATGTTCAGTGGGTTTAGGTCAAAAATTATTTGATTGCCTCTGAATCATTTACTTTTTTGGATTAAATCATTTGCCTCAAAATTAATCCAATAACTCTATGGCTGGGTATCTATTTGCAAAAGGTCCTTTTCTAAATTGAATTTACTTTCCAAATCAGTTTGACTTCCTTAAATTATCTGATTTGGAAATCCAGTATAGTTCAGTAATCCAAACTGATCCAAATTGACTGACATTTGGATTGGCGATGTATAGATATGTATAGATATGCACAGCCCACGTTGCTTATCATTTCCGGATACCTTTCTTATATGCATTGAACTTCCAACCTGCTGACCTTCACTTTTCTTTTTTAAATGCACAAGGAGTATGCTTCAGAAAGAAATCTAGGCAGCTTCTTTCATGCCCTACCTTAATAGTTCCACAATTCTTTCTATAGGCCTTTCCTTTTCACTTGCTCATCCCCTATAATTCTGCTTCTTTCATGTCATAATTTCTTTCATCAAAACTCCCTTTGGAAAACTTTTATCTCTAGTATGTTGTTGCTCTTCCTGTTTTGCTCTTTCTAAATCTACTTTTGTGCATGCTGCAGTTTTCTCCAGCTATCCTTTTTGCATTACAATCGGGGCTGCAATTAGACAAGTGAACTACTTACCTTAAGCAGCAGATTCTGACTGAGGATAAAAAGATGCTGAAAAAGAGAATTATATGTCAGAGTTTATTCGGTGCCCTCTAAATTAAACCCATTGCTGGCTTTTGCATTATAATTATTCATAAGCGAACTAAAAAATTTTTTAAAATTTTTTGATCTAAAAGTCACCAAGAAATGGCTGAAAGGTGTGGATATTCTATAGAAAAGTTTGCCCCTGATACTCATTGATATAACTGCTGTTGGTGGTGGATCAGAGATCTTTGGTGGATACTTATTCATGCATGGGATCCATGTAACCTGATTCTAGATCTTTAGATCCCCTACTGCCCAGTTGCTTCCAAGTCTCATGAAAATTGATTGACTGTTTTTCCTCCCTTCTTTTCCAACAGCCTTTGCAGCTGGAGTGTGATCTCTGTGCCATTATTTCAAACTCAGGTCAGATGACAGAACAGAAAGTAGGATCTGAAATTGACCAGGCTTCCTGTATATGGAGAATGAATAATGCTCCCACCAAGGGCTATGAAGAAGATGTTGGAAAAAGGACAACAATAAGAGTTGTCTCCCATACTAGTGTCCCTCTTTTGCTGAAGAATGCAGACTACTTTTTCAAGGAAACCAATAGTACAATTTATGTCATCTGGGGACCTTTCCGAAACATGAGAAAAGATGGAAGTGGCATTGTATATAATATGCTGAAGAAGACTGTGGACAGTTATCCTGGGGCCAAAATCTATGTGACCACTGAAAAACGCATGAGCTACTGTGATGAGATATTTAAAAAGGAAACTGGGAAGGACCGGTAAGTCCTGCATTGCAGACCAAAATAATTATTTCATCAATTTAACAAGAAAATGCTATTTTTTTAAAATCTGTACATGTCACTAATGTATTAGTCTCTCAAATTAGTGTTTTAAAAAGATACTCTTTTGGCTGATGTTTTTGTACTTGACTAGAAAAAGACCTGTCCATTATCTTCTAATTGCCATTTTCTTTCTTTTTGGCTAAGATCCTCAAACATACATATTTATTTATACAAAGGATTTTAATACTTTAAAAGTTAATGCTTTAAAATTTGTAGGCAGGATAGCTTCATCCTCAAGTGTTTGGTACTGGTACTGTCAAATGATATATGGCTACTGTAGTTGGCCATATACAGAAAGAAACACAAGAGAAAAATACATTATTAGTGTACTGCTTGTTAGAGATTTTGTGAATTTTCAAGCCTTCTAGCGTTTTCATAAGCATGGGATGATAACGTATCCCAAGGTAGATAATGTAGACTATTCTTATGTTCTATTTAGTTCCAGATGTTTGTATCAAATCTGCTTTGTAAAATTTGAAGAACAAAAAATAGGTTGAACAATTAGTTGAGTATTTAAGGAAGAGAGAGCAGAAACCTCTTAGGTCAATTTTGTAGAACAAGCTACACAAGATCCAAAAATTGAAGTAATACAACTCAGGTGTTATTTAAACAAAACATAATGAAATTAAAATAGCTTAAGTAGAGATCTTTTTTTTTTTCTGGTCATGAAGAGAAAGGTGAGAAGAAAAAAAGGGATTTTGAAGCCTTTTCTGCAACTTTTTGAATAAATGTTGTATGTCTTTGGATGCTCGCAAAGGAACTAAATTTGAAAGGACAAAATGTGCTTAATAAAGCTTTTTTTTTTTTGTAAAGTATCACTAGATTACACAGCATTGTACAGAGTATAAGAAATTGCTACACCCTAGGTTGATCAGGTGAAAGTCAATAGTAGGCAACAGCAGGAGAAGGGAAAGGAAGTATAGCTCAGGGAAAACAGAATTTTGAAGTAGAAATGAAAATAAATTCATATATTCATTAAAAAAATATTAGTTTTTTTTTACAGTACGGATTTGTATGTTGCTTGAATATTAAGGCAGGAAGAATGTTGAACTGTAGCCCTATTAAACAAATGGAGGGAGTTGTAACTGGTATTTTCTTACCTCATACACCCTATTTCACTGATTGTCAACCTGTGGTCCATGGACCGCTGCGGAGGGGGGGCACAATGTCATTATAGGGGGTATGAAGGGTTGAAGAAATGTTATGATTTAAATCTTGAGTTAAGCCTTAGTGGTCCCTGGCCACAAAAGGGGGTCTATGGTGGAGAAAGAATTAAGAACCACTATTCTAGTCTGGGTAGAGATGCATAGAAAAGTCTTCTATTATTATATGTAGCTTTCTATAGAACACACACACTCTGTGAACTCTCTTAAACCTGGAGCAGAGATATAGCATTAGTCTTCCATTGTATTATTCCTCGGTACTTCTGAAGCAGACTGATAATACTACTTAGACTTATATACCATTTCACAGTGCTTTACAACCCTCTCTAAGTGGTTTATAGAATCAGCACATTGCTCCCAACAAATTGGGTCCACCTTTTGCTGACCTCAGAAGGATGGAAGATTGAGTCAACCTTGAACCAGTGAGAATCAAACTGCTGGCAGTCGACAGAATTAGTCTGCAATATTGACTTCCAACCACTGTGGCCACAATGCCCCATTTCTATATGAAAGAATTGAAGGCTAGATATAACAATTTGTCAAAAATACCTAGTGGAGTTTAGAGTAGAGCAGGACTCCAATGTATCAATTTTTGATTAAAATGCAAGGCAGTCATGTCTTATGGACCATGTTGACTCTTCTGCCATATTCCATATGTTGCTGTTTCAATCTTGGCTCCACAGAGACACCAGAGTCAGATAGAGAAGTTTATTCTGTTTGTGAGCCATTTGCTGAACTGTCAAATAGTAACCGAGCTCCATGTGTGAAGAAAATGACCACATATGTCTTGCCAGACCATTAAACATTTGTTCACTCTTGGTTTTTCTCCCATAGTTCCTGTTTCATTAGTAAAGCCAGATATTTTTTGCTTCCTCAGATAAATAACTTTTCTTCCATTAGGGTGGTATTAAACAGCACTCTGACTTTGCAGCAAAATTAGGAGGATGCCAAATGCTGCTCATAGGACACACAAATGCACAGCTAGTGTTGGGAATGGAAATTTTGGGAGGCTTGTTCTTAAAATATTAACTGTGGAAATGCTGTATGTGGCTAGTCTAACAAAGTAACAAAATTTTAGCTTGTTGAGCCATTACCAGACATTTGGTTCTGCAGAGTAATATGATCCTGCAAAACGAAATGCTTCTGTCATTACAGTATCTATATTGTATGTTTCTCAGAGATAGTTAAGAGGCATGTACTATAATCACTTCTCTAATCCAAAATGTAACAGAATTTAGAATTTATTAATTGTATTTTTACATATGCTGATAGAAGAGCCCAAACTAGCATTTTTAAGAATTCAATAATATTTTTTTTAAGATTGATGGCAAAATCAATCTTAAAGGGCCTTGGTGGTGCAGGCTGTTAATCATCTAGCACTTAGTGCAAGCTACCTGCAATTAGTGCAGGTTCGAATCCCACCAGGCTCAAGGTTGACTCAGCCTTCCATCCTCTCGGGGTAGGTAAATTGAGGACCCAAGAATTGTTGGGGGCAATAAGCTGACTTTGTAAAAATGCCGCTTGCGGGGGCCAAAAAGCCCTACTAATAAGCAGGCATATACAATGGAATGAAGGCTATTGCTGAGCACTTAGCATGGTGCTCCATAGACTGTAAGCCGCCCTGAGTCTCCGGAGAAGGGCGGCATATAAATGTAATTAAAAAATAATTAAAAAAAAATATCATCAAAGTTCCCATTTATTTCTCACTGCATCCTACCTATGCCACCATGTATTATCTATTATTTTTCCATCTATTATTTTTTTCATTCATTGATGTTGAGATGTAATACATGGGAAGCCTAACAATAAAAATTAATTTATTCAGATTATATTTTAACTGGTTTGTTTTAGTGCTGCGATAAGTTATCCAATTGATCATTTCAGCAATGGATCATAGTATGAAAGATTGCCTCCTTAATACTATATTTGCCATTGTTTCTCTTCTCTCTCTCTCTCTCTCCCTCCCTCCTCTCTCTCTCTCTCACTCTCTCTCTCTCTCTCACACACACACACACACACACACACACACACGTTATTTTACTATTAATTAACTTTCCAAAGTCCCACGCTGGTTGGTGATTCTGAAAGGTCTAGGCCCTTTACAAATTCCCAAAAAGTAAAAAATTAGATTTCAGGCTGCTAAAAATTGCTCTCATTTCCACCTTGCTATGAATGTGAAGGCAAGTTTATTCTTTCTGGAGATTTTAATTAGTAAGGTACTTTAAGCCACTGCAAATTCTCCTTTTCTGTCATATTGTTGTGCATAAAAAAAACTATACTGTGGTAGAAAGACTTTCATACTAATGTGTTTTTAGTTTGTACACTCTTGAAGGTGCTCAAAAGTTGACAGCTTCTTCCAGTATTTAATTAGCATCATTCGGAGCAATATTAAATACACAGACAGAGATAAAAGGAGAATTTAAGTTATATGTGAAGAGATGCCAGCTAATAGCAACATGTGAAAAAAGATCTCCCACCTTTTTTGTGGGGGAATGTTTACCTGAATTCTGATGTGCAATTTTGTTTCCCTGATGTTTAAAAATGTAATAGAAATTCTTACAGCATCATTTAATTAGTAATAGCTAGGGGGGAAAAATCTTTGTAGATTGCATTGAAAGAAAAAGTTCATTTCATTCTAGTAAAATGCATGGAGAGAAACTCTAGAGAGCATTTAATTAGCTGGCACAAAAGTTGTTCCATCTTTAGGGATCTCTAAAATTAATGAAGGTTAGAACCAGAGATCAATGCACCACATACTACTATAGCCTTATCACATGAGAGTGTAGAAAGGGGGAGTGGTTTTAATGGAAGTTTCAGCTTGCAACTAGTATTTTCATAGAAATGATGCTGAAAATATCATTAAACAATGCTGCTATCAGTTAGGTTCAACCAGAGCCAATCTAAAATTTGTCTTCCTATAATTCTTTATCTTGCAGCTTCCAACTTGATTATATAGTCCCTAAAACAAATAGGGTGTCCTCTCATGGCCAACCCCTTGACTAACAGGTCTCAATTCTATCCAGCTGTTACATATTATAAAATGTGACTGTCACCTGATCTCAGAGATAGCATTCACACCAATAACTTGGCACAGCTTCCTAATTTGATGCACTGTAGATGCGTTAACACTTCTTCAACTCCCCAATTCCCAACCATATGCTTTAATATAATTGCAGATATGCTCTATAATGCATGTTCTGAGTGCAGATCTCTGTATCACAGCAAATACTCATTGCTTTATATAGATGTAGGCAGTGTCTTTGTTTTATCTGAAATTCGTAACATAACTTTGAAATGCAGGGTTCTTGAAACAGCTGTTCTGAGCTTGGTGTCAACCCTGAAGCTGGCCTAACTGTGGCCATTTTCTTTTTGTACCTTTTCTCTAAGGAGGTTTCTCTTCATGTTGCTTCAGGGCTGACACAGCCTGGAGCTAAGGGACCACGGAGGTAAGAGTGGTAGTATGGGAGAATTTCTCCTAAAGTCTACTACCATTTCTATGGTTTTGAGTGTGTTCAGTTCCATATTGTTCTGGTTACACCACGAGGCAAGTTGTACAACCTCCTGTCTGTATGCGGATTCGTCGTTGTCTCAAATGAGACCAATCACTGGTCTTCCAAGATAAACTACATTATCTTTATGCCTAAAAATGTAAAACCATTTCATGAGTGTTTTTCCAGAGATCAGATCATATTCCTTAGTAAAGTTGATCTCAACTCAAGAGCATTTATGATCTTTTAAATAATATATCTGTAATTGTATAAATGCTTCCTAGTAGATGTGTATATTAGAAGGAATAATAGGTTCAGCCACTGGTGTAGAATTTTGAAGAAGTTACCTTTTTGCATGGTAATGTTGAACATCTCCGTCTATTCTAGTGCATTGGTGAGCAACCTTTTGGCTTACCTGGGCCTCAGTGAGGGAAGAAGAATTAATTGTCTTGGACTGCATATAAAATCTAGTAGGTGAGAAAGTTATAGCTTTAGTCCATTTGGGGCAAGCAAATGAAGGATCCAACTTGATTCAATGTCATTGTCTTGTCTTTAAGTTTGAGCTTGATCATCAGGCACTTTCCGTGTCAGGAATTAACTCATGAACTTAATAGAGGTCTTTCTAAAGGTCTAAACTTAATCCTCCTAATTTATTATTAAGTGGTTTATGTTTCTTTATAAAGCCTTTCATGGTTGAGGCACCTATCTTTTTCATAGCATGATGCCAATCAATCAGAAACATAAATTTAACATATTTTTCTCATAGGAAGAACAGCCAGTTTGGTAGAGAAAATAGTCCTGGAGCAGGGACATCTTAGTTTTTCACAGTCGCCAGCAGGATGACTCTTCATATTCTCTAACTGTTATTCCCTGTAAGTAGATAAATGTTTTCCCAAGCTGAGGCTGTATCATCCTGACTTGTCACTCCTTACCCTAACTTAAGATAATTTATGAAAAAGGGTAAAAAAATATCACAGATCATTATGGACAGTGGTGGTATTCAAAAATTTTTACTACCGGTTCTGTGGGTGTGGCTTGGTGGGCATGGCCAGGGAAGGATACTGTAAAATCTCCATTCCCTCCCCACCCCACTAACCTACTTTCCAGCTCCGTTCTCCTGTGCAAGGCAACAAAAGAAGACCCAGCCAATCAGCTGGGACTCAGAAGGCAGAGAATAGATGGGGGCGGGGCCAGTCAGAGGTGGTATTTGCCAGTTCTCCAAATTACTCAAAATGTCTGTTACTGGTTCTCCAGAAATATCATTAGTATTTCCCGCCTCTGACTACGGAACTTGTTATCTGTCTCCATTAACAAAATTATCCACTTATTTGTATTCTGTTTTCAGTTTTTAAGTGTCTTAGCCCATAATAGAAGAATCTTTGATGAAATTCTCAAAAGCTTGTTGAAAGTCCCAAGTATCTGAATTTACTCTTGCAGAATCCAAGTTGATTTCTCTTAGCAAGGCTTATTCCTCTCTGCACTTGGTGATATTCCTGTGAAGTTGAGCTACAATTTCTTCAATGTCCCCTGTGTCTATGTTTAAAAACTAGTTTAATGTTGGCTATTTTCTGATCTTCTAGTAGAACTGAGGGAGAAGTTATATAATTTTATTAAGAGGACAGCAATTTTGAGTTCTTAAAAAACTCTCAGACAGATGCCATCAGGACCAGTTCTTTGCTCCTGTGTAATCTTTGAAGTTTTTCTCTTGCAACTCTAATTTACTTTAATTGTCCCAGTTGGCTCCTTGAGAAAATCAGTACAGATTCAGGTATTTGTACTTTGTCCCCTGCAATAATTCAATAATATAAAGAATTCACTTGGTTTCTGCATCTCATATTCTTCTTGATCATTCCTTTCAAACTGTTCCCCATCTAAAGAGCCAATGTTTTTCTTGCCAGTTTGATTAAATTTAAATTTTCTTAATGGTGGTTTGTTTGTTCTATCAATCATGTACATCAGACTGGATGCCAATAAAAGGAAAATTAAGGCAATTTAGAGTACGAGAAATATTTTCTAACCTGGATACATGATGTACAGTATCTAGAGCAGGGCTAAGCTACTGTAATTTATTGATGCAGTCATCTGCAAGAATTGTGCATCTTTCTGCAAATATTGTTCCCTTTATATGCCACTATTCCCAGAGAGCAACTCACTTCTGCTTCAGCAATATCTAAATTTTGAATATGCATGGGAATTAGAATTTTCCATATTAATCTTTTTTTGGTAGAACGTAGCAATAGCACTTAGACTTATTTACTGCTTCATAGTGATTTACAGCCCTCTCTAAACAGTTTACAGAATCAGCATATTTCCCCCAAAAATCTGGGTCCTCATTTGCCAATCTCGGAAGGAGGGAAGGCTGAATCAATCTTGAGCTGGTGAGAATCAAACTGCGGGCAGTAGGCAGAATTAGCCTGCAATACTACATTCTAACCACTGCGCCACCATGCAACATACCAGAAAGCAGATTCTTTCAGGATATTCTTCACAGTAAATTGAACCATTAATATTTCTTACTTCTCTTTCTCTTCTTATTTGTCAAAAATAAATATGCTTGTCTTCAACAGTGTTGGTTACTAGTATGGAATGAAAGTACCATTGTTGACGTTATAAGTTCATAGGCAAGTCCATCAGGTTTATTTTCAAAAGACATTACTGTTTTTATTGATGTTCAGATTTGTTTTCTTTTATAAAAATACAAGTTTATCTATTTCATTTGCAGTATCTCTGTTGTAGTGCAAAAAAAGGCAATTTGGAGAATCATTTGACAATGTGCACATTTTGAGGCATTTTCTCTGCAATCACAAATAAGGAAGCTTAAATATTTTATTATAGAAAAAGCAACTGCCCCCACCAAAAAAGAGTAGTTATATAAGTTAACACAACAGAAGCCCACCTTGTTTGACCAAGTGAAAATTCACAGACCAAGCAAAAATTCACACCTTGTTTGACCAAACGAAAATAAACAAAAAATTCACAGACATTGAAGAATAGTGACTTAGATGAGCGAGATCTTATTGAAGGAAATTAAAAGCAGCCTTGAAATTATGTCAAATGTTTAAAAGCAATATAACCAAGAAGAATATCTGCTTGTACAATAGAAATTCAGTGTCATGCTTTTATCTTTTGTTCAATGCTGTGTATTTTTATATTTTGTTTGAATTTTATTTACATGTGAGATAAATTGTTGGCATTTTGCCACTGAAAATTACATCCAGGGATTTCATGAACTAAGAAATATTTTCCCTCAGCTTAGTGACACAAACATTAATGGCAATGTATAAATGAATAAAACACTGTAAGGTTGTACATTTTACAAGGGGTAAAGCACCTGAATAAGTTCGTCAAAATAATTCTTTGAAGATACTTTCCAGATTATATAATGCCAGTGAATCAGAGGTGGTATTCAGTAGGTTCTGACCAGTTCTGGAGAACCGGTAGCGGAAATTTTGAGTAGTTCGGAGAACCAGAAAACACCATTTCTGACTGGAGATTTTATAGTATCCTTCCCCTGCCATGCCCACCAAGCAATGCCCACAGAACCACTAGTAAAAAAATGTGAATCCCCCACTGCAGTAGATCCAAATTTCACACCAAAATAAAGATAAACGGCCTCTTTTCTGAAACTGATTCAGATAATGGAAGCTGAGGAAAATCTTTATTAATTTTGTTATCACAAACAATAGTCATGCAACTGTATCTTAAAATGGCCTTGTTGATTTTACAGTATTCTATATGTTGCATAATTTCTTTATGGAAATTCAGGGGTGTTCTTTTAATGTAAAAATCAGAAATTATACAGGTAATTGCTTTTGTTTCAGTAGAATGAAATGTTTACTCAAAAAATGCCCTTTGGCCGCTCCTTGTCTGTGATCTGGAATGATAAAAAATTCATGTGCTATTGAATCCTACAAGTCATAGGAGATTTAAAAATACTATATTATTGTAAAATTAAAGTTGTATGAACAATACTAGCTATAACATTAGATTTCTATATAATCACATTCTACCCAATTTTGTGAGATACTTTATTAATAATTTCCCTCAGTATTACTGAAATCTACCCATTCTGTTATGCTTACTTAAATAAAATAAAAAGACCATTAGACCAAGGAATTTATTGTGAACTATAGAAGGAACAGATCAGACATCCAGCCCTTGCTTATCAGTGGAGACCGAGTGGAACAAGTGGCCAGTTTTAAGTTTCTGGGTGTTACCATAAAAGAGAACCTGACCTGGGGTGCTCACATTGCAGCACTGGTCAAAAGGGCCCAGCAGAGATTATACTACCTGAAACTTCTCAGGAAACAACAACTGAATGAAAAACTGCTGGTGACCCTCTACCACTGCACCATAGAGAGTATCTTAATTTACTGCACCTCTGTATGGTTTGCCAATTGCATAGTGGCAGATAGGACAGCACCCCAGAGGGTTAACATCATTGCCCAGAAGATCATTAGTTGCTCTCTCCCCTCTTTGGAAGAGTTTTATAGCTCCTGCTGCCTTAAGAAATTTCAAAACATCCTCAAAGATCCATCTCATCCTGGGTACCTTTTTTTTTTAACTATTACCGTTTGGCAGATGGTACAGAATAATAAAAACAAGGACAAATAGGCTGAAAAACAGCTTTTATCCCAGGGCAGTAGTTCTGTTGAATTGAAGTTGGTGAGGTGTCAGTGTTTTTCAATTCAATGTGTGGAGTGTAAAGGATGTGTGTTTGTGTTTATTTTCATGGTCATGATGGTCACTGAAGATTGTGTTTGATTTCGTTGTACAAGGTGCAATGACAATAAATTAAACTAAAGGTCTTATCAGTTTTGAGACAATATAAAGTTATTAATGTTTTAGAAGAAATTACAGAAAAACTACCACCACCTCATAATTGATGCATATATAAGTATCATTAGTAATGTTCTTCATTTTAATTTTTATGGAATAGCTTAGCTTAAACTTTAAAAAAAATGGAAAAAAACTTCTTTAAAAAAAGAGTACCTGCAGATTTTACTTTGCTAGTCATTGCTGACTGTAAGGGGAGTTGCTCATCTCCATTAAAAGGCCATTGAGCCAGACATTTCTGCAGTTATGTGGCCAGCATGATGTCACAGAGCATTGTTATCTTCCCACCAAAGTGATTATCTATCTATCTATCTATCTATCTATCTATCTATCTATCTATCTATCTATCTATCTATCTATCTATCTATCTATCTACCGGCCTCCACCAATAGGAAGGCCCGGCATAATTTCTACACACAAGGTGAAATTAACCCCCGCCCCTAAAATTTAGACCTATTTAAACCTGGAATCTTAGCCACTGGACTACTCCCTAAAGTTGGGGATACTATATTAAATCAAGCTAAAATTCAAATGGAAGTTATTAGTAATATATCTGCCTAATTTAATTCTCTATTTTCCAATTTGCTCCCAAGTAATACTTGCTGAGTTACATAACCTGGCCTAGTTTATGAATTCAGATCACTTTCTCTGACCAATTTTATTGACACATACAACATGACCATAGTAATAATATGAAAGCATTAATAATTTGGCCTCCGTGGACGGATAGATTATTAGAGGAGGCATTAGAAATAATTGCTTGCTAATGTGAAGAAGTAAAAATATGTACTATATTATATTGCTCATAATGTCATAATTAAAATAACAATTATATGATAATGAAATACACATTATGCTTAAGTTTATCTTTATATAAAATTAATAGCTAATGAAGACGGCAAAGATTATGTCTAATTAAACTGAAGATCATTATCACTGAAAGGTGAGTTTTAGCACAAAACTAAATAATGTTTTAGCACAAAACATTATCACTGAAAGGTGAGTTTTGTAAGAAACATGGCTATCTATTGTTAGAAATGTGACCATTTTATAATTCACCAGGACTAATTCTTTTCTTGTAAATGAATTGGAAATGTATTCACTTGGGACAGATCTGTTAAGTGGGCTTACAAGTATGTTGAATGTATGAGAAAATGAGAAATTAGAAATTATGCTGCTATGATTTATTATATCCACAAAAATGAGAAATCTTCAGCTAATGTTGGCTTCATACATTTCTTCACAAGAACCCATGATCATGTTGATTATATACACAACTATGTGAAATCACAGCTGCCAGTTATTATTGTGCTTCTGAATTTTTACTGTTAATGATTCTACTGCTAAGATCTGGTATGGATTGCAAATAGTTTTTCAAAGATCAGATGCTGCCAGGGAGACAGCATTAATTAATAGAACATTCAAATAACTTGACCTCCTATCCACCAACTTCTTTAAACAACACTTTTCAGTAATTGGATTTCATACAAGTTCAAATTCTGCTTCTGCTCTTCACTCCAAAATATTGTTGACTTTCATCATAACATGTAACAGAATGCATACCTCCTTTTAACATCTGCATGAAGCCTCTGGTTGAGATCATTTGCTACCATGAGTTGAGGTATCATCAATATTCTGATGATTCTTAACTTTATATTTCCATCCCTGGTGATCTAAGTAATGCTATTGCTTGCAGTGCCTAGAAGCTCACAGGGGCCTGAGTGGGAGGCAACAGGGTTCAGTTGAACCCTGACAAGACCGAATGGGGACCTGGAGGCTTCAAGATCCAGGACTTTGACTTTAGTTCTGGATAGGGTTGTACTACCCCAGACACACCTGATTTGTAATTTGGGACTCCCAAGAGGAAGTGGTAGTCGCAACTAAGAGATCTTCTGCTGTCTATCAGTTGTGGCCTTTCCTGGATTGGGAAATCCCTATGCTCAGTCACTCAAGCCTTGATCATCTCACATTTGGACTGCTCAATGTGCTCTACATGGGGGATATCTTTGAAGAGCATTCAACTGGTGCCAAATGTGGCAGAGCAGGCAGTTCCTGAAACATTAGGATAGCCCCTGTTATACCACTGCTACGCAGGCTACACTGGCTGCTCGTTCGCTTTTGGGTGCAATTCAAGGTGTTGGTTATTACCTTTAATGCCCTGTGTGGCATGAGTCCAAGGTGCTTGAGTAATCTCTCATTCCAATGGGACTGCCCCTCCCCCCCCCACTTGCACTGGCAGAGTCAGCATGCTATGGCTCCCGTCAGTTGGAATTTCTACTGGCAGGATCCAGAAGAAGAGCCTTCTCTGCTAGGGCTTCCACTTTTTTTGACCTTATGTAAGGGCCTGAATATCAGGTTCTGCCAGCTGTCTTGGGGGCCCAGAGGTGGTTGTTGAACCCCACTTCTTCTCCCCTTCCCTCCACATCCTGTTCCTTCTCTCCCATCTTTTAACTGTAACATTACTTTGGATTGTGAACAGAGATGGCAGCCACTGTGAAGAACAAGAGACCAACAAGTAGAGTGTCCTTTGAATGTTCCCAAGGAGAGATTGGGAGATCATCCATGAGTGTTCTTGAATAGAAGATCAGAAAACAGTGGCCTGCTATAGATCTGAGTGGAGGAGCCAAGGGAGACTGCATCTTTGTTCTCAGAAACAGCAAAGCCTTTCATCAGAACTGAAGAAGCTTGTTGGGGTGAGAAGTGAAACATCTTCAAGGAAAAGAAAGCCCAGTTGCCTTTTGAAAAGGTATCTTTGGGGGCAGAGCCTTTCATAAGTACAGTAAGCCAGCTGGACATCCAGCAGAACACACTTCCAAACAACATTTGGAAATGTTCCAGTTTAAACCACCTAAGGATATCCAAATGGTGAGCTTAATTTTACAACTAGTGAAAGTTTTACCTTCCTCAAAGTTAAGAAATTTTAAATAGAGAATTAAGAATTTAAAATAATATAAAATTGGGAAAAAGTAAAAATAAAGGACTTGGTTTAATTGGTTGAGAGACTACACAGATGTGAAATATTGGTTATTTTTTTCTGCAAACTTTGAAAAACAAGCATGGAAAACAACTGAAAATGGAACAAAATCCATATTAAGAATTAAGGCTTGATGAAAGTTGTAAGATAGAACTAAAGGAAGATAAAGATGGAACTAAAGGACCAGGAATTAAAGAGTTAAAACGGGTAAGCATACTATAATATAAAAAAGAGATTTTTTAAAAAACATGGTCTGAAATATTAATTAACTAATACATCAGAATTAGGGGTGCAGATTTCAATGGATAAACTTTCGAAGATGACGAGAAAAAACTTAAAAAAAAAAACTTTTACCTGACATTGGCATAATAGAGTTAAAAGCACAGAAGATAACAAAACTGAGATACCAAAATGGGAAGTACAAAAGAAAAATCGAAGAAAGTATCTGGACATACAACAGCTAAAACAAGAAATTCTGGACGATGCCTCTTTATGGGATTTTCAAAGTAGGCTGGTGAAAGCTTTTGAAGACTCCTTTTAAATGCCAAAGCGTGATGAAAGATCAAATCCTCCAATGCTGTGGAAATGATTTAAAAGGTCAAGATTGTGAGGAACAAAAAAAAGAAGAAGAAAAAGAAAATGGGTATATAAAGTTGGACCATTTGACCCAGGAATAAACTAATTGTTTCTGGTAGCTCCAATGGGTTTTTTTGCTGAACCAAGAAGGCAAAAATAATGATTTCTAGATTGTAAATAGATAAAACTGAAAAGTTAATATGTGAGCTAATGCTTGGTGT